>JAPMNZ010921688.1:0-14829 GCA_029875035.1 Pomatoschistus microps
GTTTACACCTGCCTAAGAACAACAGCCTCTATGTCCTGACCCCGGATATAGCTCCTACAGCCAGTACCAGTACAAACAGGTAACATTTTATTATTATTGTTATTATTATTGTGATTATTATTATTATTATTATATTACTACTTTCAAGTACACTCAATTTCTCCAGTATTGGCAAGAATAGTTTGTGTGTGAGTGTAATGACGAATAATGAACACTAGGTGGCAGCAAGGGATCAAAAGTAAACTGGCTCAGTTGCTCTTTTTTGTCCATGAGAATACTGACCTGGTACTTTTTCATTTCTGTTGTGACATTTTGAAAAGAGCATTCCCCACAGCGTTCATGGAACATTGTGCAAATAATAATGCCCTTTTTGTTTTTGTTTTTGATTTTTTGTGATCTTACACGACATAAGAAGCCATAGTTATTACAAGTTATGATTTACTGTATGGTATGTCTTGGTTTTATTCAGGACACACATATTTGAAACATGGATAAAATCACACTTTCAAGTTTCAAAGATTCAAAAAAACAAAACAAACAGCAAATCATTAGAGCTTTGTAATTGGTTGTTTTTTATTTGTACTTTTTATTTAAGTGAATGAATTTCACTTCATTTATCCATGAGAATACAGTAGCCTCTAAATTGTTATATTAATATCTGAAATAATATACTCATTGTGAAGTGGTCGAACTATAAATTAAACAAACGCAATAATTGTGATTTGTAAAAGTTTTTAATTTGGGATACATTTTCTTTTATTTGACCAGCCGTGTATATTTAACAGCATCAGGCATGAACATGTTGTCCCAATGAACCTCTTTTGCTGGCGGTAAGTGGATGTTGTATTGTGTTGGCAGCTAATGGCCCTCATCTTCCCATCTTCTCACTCCGTCACTTCCTGCTGTGTCTTTTAGCAGCGACACAGCCATTTTCATCAAGTGTTATCGATATCATTTTAGGTGTTGGGACCTCATTATTCTCTGCCAGAATTTTTCCGAGCGGTTTGGTCGGCCTAAATACAACGGGTGGCATCCTCCGCATTTGCACTGTGTTATGTGTGCGTGTTTCTGTTTGGGTAAAGGTGCCAAAGTGGGTCACGCATATCTTTGCGAGAATAATTATCAAGGGAATAGACTAGCTTTCAATATGCAATTTCATGTACATAAAGACCGTACAACTTGATGTTTGAGAATACATTTTACACAGTCATATTTCTTCTAACGAATTTGCCAAGCTTTCACGTCAATTTGTGTTTTTAAAATTATAACATGTATTTATCATTAAAAAAACGCCACATACTAACCCATTGTTTTTCAACCTTTTTAACAGTGGTCACACTCTTATTCTTGATTAGATTCTTTGACACACTGGCCATTATAATAAATTGTTCCAATTACGTTATGTTGTACGGACTTACTTTGACTCATGTGAATCTGTAAACTCAAATTGGATTTTGCATCACACCTGTCAATCCTTCAAGGCACACTGGTACCCAAGCATGATTTGAACTTTTATATTTATATATAGATGTTTTATTTTAAATATAGACTCTCAGAAATTAATATTGGTAGGACAATATTGATAAGTGATTCACTCCTGTGTCATCGAATTTCACAATAAATGTCATGAATGGAGAAATAATAATTTTCAAGTTTCATTGGAATATTGGTATTTTATGGAGATTACCATTTCATTTAAATTGCTATACATATTTGAGTGTAAGCTGTATTTTTAACAGTTAAGATGTAACAAAAATCTTTGCAGAGGGAAACCTGAAGTATATCTAATGTTCTCTTTGGGTTTGTGTGTTAGGTGTATTAGCTCATCTGTTGCCTTTGTGGCTTTATTTTTGTTACCTTTACTTTGAGGAAATAATTTTTTAAATACGTTTTATGTCGAGCTGTATGTGGCCCCTGAGCCGTTTTGCCCAGGTCTGCTGTAACATCAGCATTTATGTTCTCTCGAGCTTCTAATTGCTATATTGTTATATTCCAAGACAGTGAAACATAAGGGCTAATGTAGTGGACAGACCATGGACGGTATAGGGATGGACAATGCTATCTTCAATGAAGTGCTCATGGCCAAAGTGTTGCTCCTTCTCCCTTTGGCTCCTGCTCGCTGATATTATAAAGTTAAAGTAAATCTTAGCTCTGTAATAGTTTGTCACATCTGACATTTTGGGCTTAAAAATCTATGGCGTACTGCACTTCATGATCCTAATGTTGTTAGTTTTAGGTTGTGTCTTTTGTAACTGACCAACAGGGCACTTTCTTTTCCTGATTATTATCAATATTGGTTATGGAACAGAACTGCTTTGGTTGCTTGGTGTTGCTTAGTCGTTACTACTAATTTGGCCACAGATTCCTGCCTATTGCCTGTTATCTTCATTTAGCTTCCGTAACAAGAGAAAACCTATGGGTGACGTGTCAGCACTCACACGCACAATCTGGATGGCATACATTAAATACTTACAAATACGTACACTTAATATTATTGCAATTTTAAATGTCTGAATTTCTCCGTTGTGAGATAATAAAGTCAATGTCATCTCTCTACTTTCATTGGTCAATTCATGAAATAAATACTTTAGTGTTTGTGATGCTCTATTTTAAAATAAGAGATCCTTTTTACAACGATTTTTTTTCTGTGACTATAGTAAGCATAAGCAATATTTTACACAAAAGATGAGTGTATGAGCTTTATTTCTACTGTTCAATCTTTAAACCGTTTCAAGTCTTGTATCTTAGTTGTAATTTATTTATTGTGGCAGCTTGCTGTTCTCTCCGACCTGAGTGTTGCACTGCATACTTGTAAACAAACTGACAAAGTAAATATAATTTGCAAATTCTCTTGGTGTAGTGAGTTGCCTTGTACATTTTACTCTTAATTATTGCAAAAACATCCTATTACTTTGAATGATAATCCTTTTAAAGTACAAATTCAGCTCTGATCATTGTTCAGATGTGCTCTCTAATTGTTTTAGCCTAGTTTTAAAAAGGTTTTTCTTTGTGGCCATATTGATGAGTGCCTGTGAATACAAGTGAGTGTTGAGGAGGACCTAATCCCTTGCATAAATGATAAGGTCCTGATGAATATTTCAATGCAGTCGTTTTTTTNCACCGCGCTCACTCAGGGCAAGCATGTTTGCCAACGAAAGGTTATTCTAATTTAAACTTCATTTAAATAGCAAAATTATTCATTAGCTTTTGTGTTGTTATTTCAGCTTCACCATGCACAGGCTATGACAGCCATTTCTGTGACTGCCTGATGCTAACTAGCCCTTAGCTAAAGCAAGGTTAATAGACAGGAAAAGACATAAGATGATTATGAAGATGGAAGAGCAAAACAAAACCGCTCCTGAGCGCTTTCGCTTTCTGCTGTGTTGTGGGTGCAAAATGTGGAGGAGGTAAGGGAAACATGTGTTAAGCTGACTTGCTGGTTTGTTCTTCCTGACTGGTGTTGCATTGGGAACAATGTGTACGGGTATTTGTGTTTATCAGGCACATGTCACATTGTGTGTTCGCTTGTGTCTGGCACTGCTAGTTTAATAAGGTCTAGAGTCTGCTCTGTGCTGTGGGGACTCACAGCTTAAGCAACAGACTTACCTCAGAATGAAACCAATCTGTTTAGCCGGTTCTCTTCCCCTCAAAAAGAACATTTTTATTAACCCCTAAAGTTAAATGCAATGGCATTTCACTTAACATCTCCATTTGTCAACTTTGTTTAATGTTTCAGATAAGATTGAATGAAATGAATTGTGAAGATATGAATCTATAATTTACAAAAATATTCCACTTCCAAACTACAACAACATGCAGGCAAATATTTACTGAAATTATTATCTGAAATCCAGCTTGAAACTCTTTTCACGGGGCCAGTGAGTTACACTCATGCCTCACATCAAGACGCGGGTTCGTTTGCTGTGCCTGCTTGGGCCTTTCTGTGTGCAGTTTACATGTTTCTCCTTGTGTACTCCTAGTGGCATTGAAGTGATGGTCAAACGCAGTGGACAAATACCATACCTCACTGTACCTTACCTTTTCATGTGGAAAGATTTGGTCAGATGATTTCGCTGAGCAGTGCACCTTTTCCTCTCAGATTACCCTCTATTAGTTTCTGCTGGAAAGGAGAAGAATGAACCAAGGGCTATGTCCAAACATAATAATGATATTTGATTGATCCTTAGTTATCTGCAGACATCTTTTTCTATCTTGCAGCGTATCCTGCCACTCAACCCATTACATATGCATCCAGCCTTTCCTCTCCACACATTTCCAATCTTCCTCAGTTAGCTACAACAAACATTACATTTACATATTGATTCCGTAGTTTTAGTCAATGTAAATATGCTGTCATTACAGTAAATTTGAGCTTCTGTTAACATAAGCTCGTCCAGATCTGCACAGATTAAGAGTGTGATTGCATAATTAATATGTGTGCTACATATTAATACCCCGATCTCGATGGGTCCCTCTTCTGTTCCTGCTCTCTTTGGGTTCTGAGCCCTGATTAAGAGGCTGCTTCGGCCTCTAAGCCTCCCATTGATATTCAGTCTCGCAAACCAGGAGTTTGCGCAAAACGCTACTTAACCCCGCAGCTGATCGTGAATAAAGCATCTAAAAGTTGTCTCCAAATGATCACTGTTATGTAAAATTGTATTTGTATACATTACTTTTCTTATGGTTGAATGATACTTTATAAAATAGATGTACCGTTTTCTTAATTTGTATAATATACATATCATTATGGGGAACATTTTGTGTTGGGTTTGTCTGCAGTACAGTCTGATAGGCACCATGCTGTTTGGGTGCAGGTGGTCACGGCGGTAGTAGCCCGCTGTGTTAAACACTGCTCTGACCAGGCATGTTAAAACACAATCAGTGTGCCCCAGAGAACCGCTCCGTTCTCTCTGCCTGTAGGATACGAGATGTTAACAAGTTTCAGCCTGCCTTTTATCAGATGTGGATGTTGTAATTGCTAAATCTTATTCACCTGATTTTCTTTGATATCTTTTCTAAATAAATTTGTTTGTGTATTTTTTAATGTAATTACCCTATTTCTTTCTTTCTATGCAGTGCTCTACAAGATTCATTAAACCAGAACTTTCTCTTGGTCATCAGTCATCGTGAGGCTCAAAGAGACTACAGTCTAAACTTCCCCGGCTCCAGAACTATACAGGAGGTATGTAACTGATACTATAACATTTTATATTTATTTAATTTATATCCCAAAAAACGGCAGACATCCTTTTTGCCCAGAGTGCTAGTCTGTCCTCAACACAGATTCATTATTCATCACAAATGATCACATTTCTGAGCACATAATTACTCTCACAGCTGCGCCTCAATACCCCCCTCTTCTCCTTACTCCTGTAGTCTGTGTCATTCTCCAATTCGCCTGACTTTATTCAGACTGAGACGCAGTCTAAATGAGTGAATATTTGGTTTAGTCATTAAGCTAGGAAGACACTGCCTATCCAGTACATTCAGTAGCTTATTAAAGATTTAGTTTCATACCTGTTATGTATTTCCATCCCTAATGTAATGTTGAAGTACTTGAATTTATCCCAACCTTATTTTTCCTGCAATAATCAACTGAACAGACGAACACAGAAAATGTCCAGTCAGAGGTCAAAGAACATATTGTGAACTGCTAAATGTTATTAACGTATTAACAGTTATGGTAGGGATCTAAATATTCCTCAAAAAAGAAGGTATATCTTGAGTCCTGTGCAAGTCTGATTTGTGTTTTGTCTGAAAACATTCAGGTTGCAACAGAAGCACCGATAAGCGGTTGTTTGGAAAGGTTATTAAATTAGTTAGAATATAATAGTCACAACCCTCACATCTCCACGCTAGGATTTAACTTATAACTAGTTCTCCTTTACACTCTTCTTCAGATCGTGTTGGTGTTGCTGCTAGGTGTGAGTGTTGATGATGCTATGACCATGATAAAAAAGGCTGCTTGCAGAGCGTGTAATGGTGCTAATTGATATTAGTTTGACCAATATCTGAACCAGAACAGGCAATATTCTTGGATCTTTCCTCTGCCTTCTTTGCCTTTCCCTCTTTTCTCAGGCAGATGGTTTTGATGAACACCCACTGTGAACCTTAAGTGTTTCTGCTGGGATTACAAACACAGGGGAGGTGTCCCTGCCATGTGGGAGGGGACACTGGATGCAGAAACAGGGCAAAGGACTGTTGGCTTGGTGGGGGTGCTGTAACAGGCCATAGGGGATAGAGAAGGAACAAGAAGGCTTTTAACAGCCCTTCATGTTGCGGTCTATTTCTTACGCATGCTTGTCTTTAGGCTTCCAAAGAACTCATGCGGTGTGAATGAGGCCTATGCTTTAACCCGCTTCCAGCACGCTCATCATCTGCTGATTACATTGCTAGGACTGTATTTTGACATCTCGCAGAGCACAGCATAGGATGCGGATGTAAACTATAATCTCTTAAATTATTTTTTGTTAGTTAACTGTTTATTAGTATTGAATACAAATATTTGCTGTATGAGCCTGACAAAAATTGCAAACATTGCCAGATAGCCGGGATTGTATCCCAGCCAGAGACATCTTGTTACACGAACATGTTCTGTGTTAAGGTCCTTATAGACCTCAGAAAAATGCATGTTTCCGTAGCGTCGGCCCATAGTAGTGGGGACGTTTGCATCACCGTCATCCGACCTTCAAGTGGATAAACACTGAATAGCTCAGTTTTAATACAATAAACTGTCAAACGTTTTGTATATATCCAAAAGACACAAGATCATCAATACATTTGTGAAAGTAACAAAGAAGTAACACCATAATGAGCCAGCCACTGTGTCCAGTCAAGATGCATATGGACCTGATTGCTGAGCATCTTTCTTTCCCCATTTTCTCTTTGTCTCTGCTGTAGACCAGAGGATGGGCCCAGATTGTGCATATCAATAGGCACAGTCCTGTCTTGTTGTTTGTCTTTGCCTAAGGCTGTAGCTTTGCCTTGTGTCTCTCTTGAAGCTGCCTTGGCTCCTCCCATTCCATCCACCTTTTCTGGATCTTACTACTTTCTTCTCCATCGCTGATGCACAGTAGTGTGTAGACTCTGATTGGCATTAACAGACAAGAGTGAGGGGGTAAGTTCCTGGCTTGCTCCTCACATAAGCTGCAAAGCAAATGTTTGCCAGGCAAGTAGAGGGTAGAATAGAATAGCTGCTGGTCCCGAAATGTCCGTGACCAGACCAGTTGTTCTGGGGATTTCCTTCCTCTGCTGCCCCCCAGGCCTTGTGCTCTGCCTTGCAGCTGGGCGACACAGGGACCAATGGAATATGGCACTGCTAGGAGAATAAAAGAGGTCTGATCAGAAAGGATTCAAAGGAAAGCATCTGGTGCTTAATGGACAGAAATAATGAGAATGAGAACTTGACTCTTTAACGGAAACCTTTTGCTTCTTTTTATTTGCCTCCAGTCAGGGATTATAGGAAAGAGTCATTTATTTTCTCTTTATTCTTATTTTTACTTAAGTTTTAAGTTTCTTGGAATTGAGTCACAGCCATTGCCGTTTTATAAGCATTTTAGATGTAGCCATGAAAAACTTGAAATCTCCATCTCTATGTATACATATGAAATGATAATACTTTAGTTATTTGCCCTTTTATTCAATTTATTTGAGAAGGTTGACCTTCCCTGGATAAAGTAGAATTTTTTTTATCAAAGAGTTAGTCTATGTGCAAGTAGAGTACAGCACAGGGCGGTATAAAGAATGTTTGGGCATGTAATACTTAGTTTAATTCCTTTATTGTAAACACGCTTTAGCCTCTGGTATAATTTCAGATAGATGTGGCCGATGATGCTTCTGTGGCCCGGTCTGTGTTTTCCTTCTTTGGTGCAGTTAGTTTGTCTTTTGCCAGGAACATTTTATTGTCCTTCCCCACAGGTTTCTCGCTGAGGTGGGTGTTAAGTTTGTTGTTTCTGTGATGCTTCTTTAACCTCTGACTGCAGACTGTTCATTACTAGTGTTTATGCCTCTCATTCCTTGCCTCTTGTGCTCTATTCATAGGCCGGCCAGCCGGTCAGTCAAATCCCTGTAGTGCGGCTGGTCAAACAGTGATATTACACTCTGTAATAACACTGGCCACCCGCTCTGACCCCAGTCTGCTCTCTTGGCCATAGCTCCTCTTCATAAGGGCTGGGTCTCACTAGTATGCTGTAGGATTTACAATAGAAAGATGACTACTTTTTATTATTTCAGTTTATCTCAGTTTGTCCTTTTGTATTGCTTTCTTGTCTTTTTTTTCGCTTTAAAAAAGTAATATCTACCGAACATTACTGTATGAATCAGGATCAATTAATTGCATTCTTAATTACATTCTCATTATTAGCCCATAAGTACAACCCAAGTTTCAACTCTTGGGTACATGTATCTGCTTGTGTGAAAGTCAGTGTCCATTACTACTCTACTACATCTACTAGTTTGCTGCTTTATGTTTGACATTGGCTTTGACTTTGTATTTGTAACGTTCTTAAAGTTTCCACATCCATGACCCAATAGTTCTGCTTTGCTCAAGGATCCATCTCTCCTTAGTTCTTATTTCAAAAGCAGGATTTGGCCTGTGTGTGGGGATCTACACATCTACAATAGATAGTTTTCTCAGCATCAGTGTCCAGCCGTGGACGCCTGAAGGCGAGAATTCAACCAAATAAGCACACTAGAGCCACGGCCGCCAGCACTCAGACGCCGGTAGAGCTTTGATCAGGCTCGACTGGCGCACATCAGCCTGGCACTGAGGCTTTAAACCACTGTCACTGAAGAGTAATTTTGCACTCGGCAGGCTTGGAGCTGTTTGCTCCTAACGGTTTAATACTCTATACTGAAAGTAAATACAACTGATTCATGTGGATATGTGCTCTACTCCTTAATTTGGTGAAAATAAAAATGCAAGACCTGACAAAAACAACCAAAACGCATGTATTTCTCATAAAATTCTCCTCATTTAATATTGAGATGGAAACTCATGTATTTTCTTACTTTTGCATACAGGTGAAGAGAAATATCTCAGACTTGACGAACATCCCAGTACGACATCAACAATGGGAAGGATGGCCTACATCTGCGTCAGATGACTCTGTAAGAATAAATCTTCTCCTTCAACATTTACTCAACACAAAGGAATGGTATATTGCAAAAATTGCTCATGGACAATAACTTCTGAAAATGTGGACAGAAACTTCTCTATATACTATATATTGTGTCTAAATCCATGTACCCTCTATATGCTGTTGGAGAAAATTAAGATGTCAAAGGCAGTGGAAGGCAATGTCGTATATCTGTAGACATTAAAGCTCTCATCATTGAGTCCTTTATGACCTCTCTCATCCCGGGGTCGTTCTTCCCAGCCATTCATCCTAAACACAGTCAAGCTGATCTGAAGCAGTCCTCATACTGAACCCTGGGGAACCTTTGACCCCTTTTGTCCTGGCCTTTCTTTGACAACATATGTGTTCCCATGCTAATTGTTCAGTATGTTTATCAAGCTACACTCAGTAGCTTTAGTGCACACATTTTTGTGTTAAACCGTCTCCTGTTTAGGTCTAAATAGAAAACTTCAGCTCAAGAGTTAAGTTTTAACATTGCTTTTAGTCCAATACTTTGTCTACTTTTATTTCCAGTGTGGTTCCTTACCCTACAGTCTCAAATATTCCATAATCTTTTCATATTTCCAATTACGGGTGGTGAGGGTAATTGGAAATATTTTTAGGATCCAGTGAGCATCCCTTTTGCTAAACCTTATGAATGGGAGTGAAAGAATGAATAAAACAGAGACTACTTCTGATTATTATATATCTCTTGATTATTATCTCTAAAAGCTAAAATGAACACAATATCATGGATTCTAAAACTTATCCTTCATGAAATGAAGACTTTTATTTTTTGTAGGGACTGTGGCATCAAACGCGTGGTCAGCACCTGGCTAATACACATCGGCAGTGTAGGTGTATTGTGGATGAGAAGATATTAAAAAGCAGTGAGACAGAAGTGTAATAATGGTTTGTGCTGGGGCCACAGCTCCCTTATTGAAACGTCTGACGGTATTAACAGAGAAATCCTTGGCTTGGCTGACTTGGTAGGTGGGGAGCCAGTGTTAGTGTCTAGCTCATTAGCCCTGCCGCATCTCCCGGGGCTTGCACCAATAAAAATGGCATGGAGAGACCTTCGATTCAGCCCTTCACTTTAATGTGCTGCTTACTGTACTCTTTCTATACTCACTTTACTCGTTTACTATCACTCTACTGTGTTCTTCATTTTTTGAGAAAATACATTTATAAATATTTGTTACCAGATATTTTGGTGTGGTCACGAGTGACCTATCCAATTATGGTGTCCAAAACTGGGCCTTGTTTGAGTATTGCATTAGTGATATTCCGATATTGACTCTTCAATAGACTAATAATAGTAAATTTACTTTATTAGCTTAGTTAGGGTTATCAAGGATTAATACTGAGCCCTTTGATCTGTAGCGGTACAGGTCCCTGAATGCACCAAGAACCCACATCATTGAAATAAGTCGGCAGAAAGAATATTGTCTTAATCTTTCTGTGTGAGATATCAATGACAATCCAGTATCTGCTCCCTTTTAACCACAGCAGTTATTTCTGATACAGAAACCTCATCACCAGAGATGGATCGATATGGTATATATGTTGACTGATACAGATTTATTGACTCGACCGGCCAACTTAAATGGCTGATTTTGGATTGTTTAATCTGTTTCAGTTTATTTTAATTTTTTTACAGTATTGCATGCTTTTTACAGCGTAATTTCCATGTTCCATATGTTACACTCCAAATATATCGTATGACATTAGCAAACTGTTAGTTTAACAGGCACCTACTTTTATTTAAGTACAGAGGAAAACTTTTGTGACTGGTGTAAGCCACGATGATTAGTTCAGAAATGACCGCGGTTTTCCTGTAGCCCTCAGTCTTGCTCCAGCCCCTCAGTCAGTGCAGTGTTTACTGTCCTCTGCAGATGTATTTTAGAGTGTATGTACAGCTTTGAGAGCGCTTCGATGCTCAGACCCTACCCCTATGACAAATATCAAACAGGTTTCAGAGGACCACCGTTGATCAGCCCATCGGCTCTCAGCCCAAAGAGTCAAATAGTGACTTTCTCGTTCTTACAAGTATGCCAATCTCTTTTTAATAATATAAAGACGGCATGCTTTGATTTGAGTTGTTCACTACATTATTATATAAAAAAGCTAGGTGCCCCGTCTTTTAATGTCAACATTCCTGCAATAGGCTCTATGCACGCACCAATTCCGTGTTTTAGTTACGACCCCACTTCACTTCCTGTTCGCGGGAAACTGCTTGAGTTTCACTGGAGTTCAGCAGTGGTTTTCACGAGTTTCCCAAATAATGCTCAAACGGGAATTACACTGTGAGGATCCTGGGCATTTTTGGGACACAGCAGTGCTCGTTGATTGTGCTGTCATTGTGTTTTTATAAAGTTTAAAAATTGCTGTGGCCACAGACGAAGCTCTACCTCACAGAGAAAGCACAGTGACACTTTTGGGTCAGTCTCACAGCTGAATGTATCGATCTAATTACTAAAAAACATCACTAAAACTCACCTAAATGCCATAGGATTGCATAGGCAGGAAGTGAACGGGCTGGAACTGCGTTAACAGGAAATTACGTCACGCCTCCCCGTGCATATAGCCCATACTCTGAACAGTAAAGATCTGTACTGTACGGGCTAATGGTCCCAACATTGTTTTGTTGAAATAACCTAATATACTGCTAATGTCAATCTGATTAGTTTACAAATAAGTTGCGGTTTACTTTTTCAAATTCTTGTGACCATCTATAGATGCAATCCTGTCCTCTATCCCCATGCTGAGCTGAACACACTTTGATGGGCATTCGGAGCCACTCTAGTAGATGTGATTGACAGGTCAAGGCAGATCTTTATTAGATCCACCTTCCCTGCACGCTTTCATCCTGCTCTCCTCCAAGCCAGTAATTGCTGACATTTATGCAGTGTTTCTTGGTGTTTGCTAATGTATTTGTGCTGCATAGCCATGATGTGGCTTGCCTTGCTGAGAGCACCTCCTCTCTCCAATTCCCCACTGGCCTCTGGCATATATGCACTTGACTAACTGATATACCCTGATATATCATGACTTTATTGAGTAGTGGTTTTATTATGTTTCTACTGCATAATCCATTGTGCTATCTTTTATTTGCCCCCTCCCTCTTTTTTTAGCTGTGATATTGCTCCAGGTGAATTGGAAGCTTGAAGTTTAATGCAGGAGTGTGGAGGAGGCTTATGTGTATTCGTGAAACCCTCAAAAGAATAAAGTTGTGGGCGAAGTTCTTGTAGGTTCCAGTAGTAATTATCTCACATTCACAGCTAGTTGGCTAATCCACACAGGCCCAACATAAGAGAGGGAAAAAACATAAACTAAAAAGAAAATAAGCGAGTGATGTAAGAGAAAAAGGAGTGTGGAGAAGGGTGCAAAGACTTGAAGAGAAAGGTGGTGGGGTCATGAACAGAGAATTCCTTTCCTGAAATTGGTTCCTGGATCCTTGAAGCCTCTATGTAAGTGTTAATTAAAAGAATCCAAGAAGAGGGGCCAATGCTTTTCTGTGGAGATGTGGGAGCGGGTCTTTCAAGAAGGGTTAACCTCACTCCCCACCCCCTGTGCCCTGCGGCGATTCAGCCTTGTTTCCACGTTTTAGCACTGAGCCACCAAGCTGCACTTGTGTACCTCAACATCAGGGAAAGCCATTGGGTCAAAGCAAAGAAGAGGTTTGAGAGGCACTCAACCAGTCCCCCACTCTTTTTCCTTGCCTACTTGCATACATGTCAGCCCAAACCTCTCAAGCTGGCTTTGACAAGGGAAGTGATCAACTTTATTTATACACTTATTAGGCTCTTAGCCCAAAGCCCTCCTTATTCAGCTTTGGTTGGAGCAGGGCTTTAAGGTGCTCTTCTTTATTCGGATCCTCAAGTTGATTACCACTTCAACTGCATGTGAAGAGCGAGACATTCAGATTATTTATTCATATTGTAAAAAGTCATTTCACCAGTATTTATACAAATAAAATAGGCAGTGCAGGGATACCAGTCATGTGAGCCATAACCACCAGATGTTATTCTGTAAAAGAAAATACAGATCAGGGCCCATCCATACAATACATACTTTTATCTTACATAAGTATGAGAAAAATCTTTGAAATCAACAAATGAATGGTTGAGGCTTAAAAATCTCAGGAGAGAATCTTTTGAAATGTACAGCTATTATAAGGGTTCTTTGCTTGTTAGTTGCAACTCGGGAACCAAAGGTTGGAAAAAGTTGGAAGTTGTGTTAAATTCTGCATTCTTATTCTTATTTTTTTGCACTCAAAACTTTTCATATGGATTGAAAGAATTATATTATGTGCTGTAGTTCACAAGATACTGTTTTCAAAGACTGGCCGTTGTCGTTTTATAGACAAAATCCGGAGTGTAGTTTTGCAGGCCACTGCTTTATCTTCTAAAGACAACATGTGGTGGGGCCTCAGCTGGATGTTATTCATTTTTTATTTATCTGGGGAGAACCACTTTCCTCATATCCTCCATTTCATTATTGAGGTGGTGGGAATTGAAAACACAGTGGTCAATAGAATAACCCATTTCACTTTAAATCTGCTCACTTACAGGCTCAGTAAACTATTAACTCACTCCTCCTCAGTCGGCTTGATCAGGTTTCTTGAATATTTTGTTTGGTGTTTTTGGTGTATGCAAAAAGCTGTGTATACACAACATTCAGGGGTACTGAAGCTGTGCCACTTTTCTTCTGGGCCATTGGGTTTGTCACATTTTTAACAATATATGTAGAGTGTGAATAGATATGCTTTCATAGACTGCTTGTCAGATCGTTTGCTTCTTATCAGCATATAGCACACAGTTGGACATTGGTCTATTCTATGTTGTTGACAAGGTCTAGCGGTTACACTGTTCTGTCTGGATAAAGATGTGAAAGCCAACATTAAGGATCCCCATTTAGGAAAGAAAAGAAGTAACTCTCCATGTAGCGCTATTCAAACTCAATTGGCGTTGCGTTTAATCGTATCTTGATTGAAGCATGTCCAGCTGTTCATTGTGTGCCGTGAAGCCTGACAATGGAGCACATCACAGGACCTCTGCAGGGCACAAGAGGCTTCATTGCTTATCTCACCAAGGCTGCCTCATCCCTATTGTTCACAAGTTAATTCTCTCAGAAACTATTTGCATCTGCTTTCCTTTAGAATACAAAAACTATAACTGCCTTCATGTATCAAATTGGATGAGTTGTACCATGTTGAACTACTGTTGAATCGAACCAGTTTCTCAAGCAATATCAAAAGACATTTATGACCTGGGACAAATACTGTTTTTTTTTTTTTGGACCGTAACATCTGCACAGGATGCCTATTATAATGTGAGGAAAGGTTAATTTACACCAAAAAGCACAATCAGTGTTACATATGTTGTCGCGGTCCCTTCTGGTTTGACAAAGATCCTTCTATTATAATGAGTCCCCATTGAATACAGGAATTTCTTCTTCACTTTGGATGTGCTCATTAGGCTGATGTTTTTCCCCTATAAACTATTATATCAAGTAACATGTGTTGACCAATTATTGGCACGGATGTATTAGTTTACTTTAGTTTATTTTGTTTAAAATTCACTTAGACAGGACACTTCATTTGGAAATCAAATCACATCAAATACTTGTCAGCATCTGTTACCTGGGAGATCTCTTCTTTCTGTTACATCACATACTGTCTGTACAATGGGAGATATTATTTTCGTCTATT
>JAPMNZ010921702.1:0-20453 GCA_029875035.1 Pomatoschistus microps
CTAAGGTAAGGTAAGAACATATGTCAGTATGTAAAAACGGTGAACTATTCCTTTAAAGGCTTGATATATCTTACTTGACTCAGAGCGTTCTTTCTTTAAGACAAAGATTATAAAGAAGCTAATGTTTCGGAGGTATATACATGTCAGGTAATCGAGCAGTACGTGCTTTCTTTACATGTTTTTGTCTTATTAAACAAACCTTCCAAGCCTTAAACATAAGACGACAAAATGAACTCTTTTACATTTTGTCATAAACGAGTAAATGGCCTTTTGAACAATCTTTTCAAGTTTCACCTTGATACTATTAAAGCACCCTTTACTGTACATTTGGGCACATTTTGAGGTTCTTTGTGCAGTGTACTCTGTAATAATCCACTCAGCCACCCACGCTTCATCAGTTTGACTTCATCAGTACTTATTCCATTTGTGTTAAAGGGATAATCTGGGTCATTTCTTTGGCCAAGTTACACACAGAGATTTTATATTTCCGATTGAGTTTTTGTTCCCACAGAACTCTGGAACATTTGACTGCGTTGTGTTCCTGATGTCACAAAACAGGTGTTTGTTGGATGGAAAGCTAAATCCTGTGCACCTGTGCCCTTATGAAGCAGAGGAATTCTAATCCCCCTGATGATTTTCAGAGCCTTTTGGAATAGCCCTCGGTGACCCGTCCCACCCCACGCTCATCTCCTCGTTAACTGTGGGTCTCTGTCTCTCGTTTGTTTCAGGGGATTGCCTCAGTTCTGCAGCGCCGCTCGGACAACGAGGAGTATGTGGAAGTCGGACGCCTGGGGCCGTCCGACTATTTTGGTGCGTGTTTCGTCTTGGAATGACCTCCTAAAACTGTGTCGTCAGGGCTAGTTATAGTTCAATGTCCAACTCATGATTTACAAACATAACAATAACACTTATTATACATGCATAATATTACATTTCTATCACATAAATTGAGCTTTTTGTTTTAGTACGTTAATGAATCAGTTGGGACAGATTCTGATTGGATTCTTGTGGATTGAAACTCAGATCCAAAATCAACAAGTCTATTCTCAAATCCACCAAATCTTATTTCAAAACATATGAGATGCCAGACCCTGTAATTTTCCTGTTTTGAATTTTGGCCCTAATGGTTTATTCTTCAAAACTTACTACAAATAGTAATTACACACTGAAATACACACTAATAATAGTAACATTCTCCACATAAGATTTTACAATTTAGATACTATAAACCAGTGGTGTCCAAACATTTTAGTAAGAGGGCCACTTTAGTTCACCAGACTAGTTCAGGAGCCGACCTCACAGACTGAAAAACTGTGTTGAGTGACATCGGGCTGTTCAGAGCTCTAAATTATCTATAACGGAGCTGAAGTTGGCTGAATGACAACAATGACAAGTCAACAATTTCTTGACGTACTGGGTTTTGGAAGGAGTTACAACATGTCAATATTGGCTCAGTTGAAGTTGGATGGATGACACACTGAACTACTTCGGGTTAGCAAGGCAAAGGACCTCATAAAATGACACTGAGGGCCACAATTGACCCCCGGGCCTGAGTTTGGGCAGACCTGCTATGAACAATATACTATATACTTTTTAGTCTTAGGGACCAGGTATGCAAACGATCTGTTAGCTCTTTGTTCTGTCCCTATCCAATAAATATATAATAAATAAAGATTGCTTACTTCCAGGTGAGATCGCTCTGCTGCTGAACCGGCCCAGAGCGGCTACCGTCGTGGCCCGCGGCCCGCTCAAGTGCGTGAAACTGGACCGGCCCCGTTTCGAGCGCGTGCTGGGGCCCTGCTCGGAGATCCTCAAGAGGAACATCCAGAGATACAACAGTTTCATCTCCCTGACCGTGTGACGCCACTGCCCTCCACCACCACCACCTCCTCCTCCTCCTCCAATACCACCACCAGGGGGCGCACACATCAGCATCACTTCAGTTCGACCAGAGCGGGTTTACAAAGAAGAGTGCTCATTTCCTTGCCTTCTTTTTTCTATTTCTTTTGATGGTGTGCACTTTGACTTGACCTGGGTTGTCTCTTAGGCTGTATGTCAGGCGGGAGGATTTCACGGTTGTCATGTAAATGTGTCATGCATACAGCGTGTTGACTGTACATGATGCATGCTTCTATCTGTGGAACGGGGATTGCACTTTGAGAAAAAAGGTCCACGCATTCAGGACGTGAGTAAGTTGTGTTTACGTGCAGCTTTTGCCTTTTTCACTCGTGTGCGGTGGCGCCATTTGTAGGTCACTGCACAATCTTCTACCTAATATATATTTAGATTCATTATCAGCTTTTTCGGCGCTATATTTGATCCGCTTTTATTACAGTTTGGAGTGGCGTAGAGGCAGATACAGTATATGTTTGGAGTGTTGTGAAAAAAGCATTTTGAAGAGCTCTCAGTTTGCCCTGAGGAGTAACTTTTACCAGCCCAAATGCACGCACACACAATACTAACACAAAACGGTACAATTTTATATTTTCATTTATTGTATACGCCTACAATTTCTCAGGACTCAAACTCCAAAAAACAAAGGCTTTTTTTTTTTCTTTCTGGCTAGATGGACCTTTAAATTCCACTTTGTAGCATTGGGTCGACATCTTGATGAAATATTTTCAGGACTATTTTAGGAATATTCTTCACATTAAAAGTAAGTTGAGTGGAAACAGACATAATGTACTGTATATGTGTTGCTTTATGTATCGTCAGAGGCTGCACAAGTGACCTGGCAAAAATCTTTCTGTATCTTGTCTGTGTGTCTTTCAACTATGAAATCATCTTGAGCAAATAAAGATAAGCTTGTAAAATAAAACGTGAGGCTTTTGCTTTTCTAAAATGGATACAAATGTTCTTCTTTATTATTTTACAAATAAGGATTTTTGTGGAATCCATATTGATCACTTTTTAGCTTGAGAGTTAATACGTTATAGGAGCAGTATGTAAAAATTTGGCTCTGGTAAAAGAGTGGTTCTGCAACCTCTCCCACTCTCCCTGACTCAGGTTGCCAGATATGCAGACAAATCCATCTGGGACCATATTAGCTGAATAGACAAGAGTTTTGTCAACAACAAAGATCTTGTTGTCATGAATGATAACGAGACCTTTCTTAGTTCTGCGGCCACATATTACTTTACCAGTGACATTAGCTTGACGCGGTGAGTTCTGGCAACCCGAATCACGGACTTTCTGATTGGAAAAACCGTGGAGGGCGGGACATCGAAATGAAAACAATAACAAGATTTAGGGCCTGTAAAAAAATAAATATCTCGGCTGATCTACTGTAAATAGTTAAGTATTCGAAAAGAGCATGGTTTATTTATCAAAGAAAACAAAATAAAACATATTTACATTTCTCTTATAGACATTTTTATCCATTGTATTGATCCAATCCCACTTAAATTACATTATCTGTTGAAAGGAAGCCAGGTTTAGGCCCTACCATTGTAAGAACTACTATATATATTATCCTATAGAACTATAGAGATGCATTAATAATTTTCTCTCTATAATCTCTCTCACACTTTCTTCCCTCCTTGTGTTCTTGGCCTTTACCACTCCACCTCTGCTCTCCATCTCTTTTCACATTAAACCAAGTGTCAGTCATTCTTCAGAGTGCGTTGTCAGAAAACCTCGCCGCTCCTCCCCGGCCAGTTTACAACAGAGCAAACTAAATACCCTGACCAGCTTTGACACATTCCTCCTGATCTTAATGCCCACTAAATCAAGTCAAGAATGTGGCCCCAACACACAGATAGTGAACCCACGGCATGGCACCCCCTCCAGGCTTGAAATGCAAAACTAAAAAAAGAATGGAAAATCAAACGTGTTTTCCTTGTTTTAATTGAGGGGACTTGAGTGTTGTGGCAGTTGGAGAGTCTGTCTGGGTGGGCTCCTTCAGGACATAACTTGGCAATAGTGCTAATGGGCGCTAAGGTAAAGCATTAACAGAAGTGGCATCGGGCCAGAATGAGGATAAGCAATCTCAGCCAAACACATACTTTCACACAATTTTCAAACGAGCTCAGACAGTTTTTCATTTCAAACCTTTTTAGGCCTCAGAGCGTTCACTGTTCGAGCCCTACACAGGAACTGGAAGGCATAATTATTGAGTTTGCATTTTAGGCATAAGCTGTATTTTTCAGCGGGAGAAATAAAGAAGTACATTTTACAGGGACGCAAAGTTATGATCGCTCAAAATGTCAAAAATAATTAACCGTGAAGAAGCTTTTGGTGCAAATATGTCGTAATAGAAATCATTGAACGGATACTCTAGAACATCAATGAGCTTTTACAGCCAAGTCTAAACCTCTGCATTCTTGAGCACAGCGATTCCTAAGAGCTTGGTAATATGATGAATGACTAGAAAATGGAAAAGCATGAATGAAGGTTCATGAAGCCAGTGATAATAAGAGCAATATGTCAGAAATGTTGCAGTGAATTTGCGTGAGATATTAAGATTTAGGCCATAGACCAGATTACTTACAATGTGGGAAAATGTTCATGAGGGATTTTGTTTTGTTTTGGCATTGGAGCGCTGCGTTTTCCACCAAATTCCTGCTAATAATATATTTTTCCCAATTTTTACAAGAGATTTCTGGGAGCTATTTGCTGTTTGACAAGAAGTGGTGATCTCATGAGAATCTGTTATTTGGTATTTTTGGATTGAAAAGCCTCTGGATGGGTGACCCTCACCAAAGCCTCCAAGTATTCCCATAACTACCATTCCGGCTGGTTATTGTTTGGGTGCCTTGTTAAAATGCCTAAATGCTTAGCATTTCCTGGTGCCGGATATATTTGGTGTGAATGGTCCATTGGGTTTAAGCTGCAGGGACATCACAGCTCGCCTGATGTCCCTGATGTGTGGTGGTCAAAGGCCATGCCCAGACTGGTCACAGGTGACTGGGCAGTGGACCGGCTGATGGGATTGTGAGGTTAGAGATGGGAAGAAAGGAAAAAGCTAAAAAGTGGGTCACATGGGTCCAGCTTATGATGTCCAGTCTCTGTCAAACCCATGTGTGAGGTAAAAATGCATAAAGGTTATTTCAATATAATATAATGATATATGTATATTACACAAAAATAAATAATCACGGATTCAAAACTGTGCAAATATGTTTAAATCCATCCTAGTCTGTGACAGAAGTATAGTATTCACATGTGTGAATGTTTGGCCACTAGCATAACCACAGAGCGCCAGGGTGGGTGACCACTGCACCAGCCAATCAGCTCTCAGCTCCAACTTCAACAGCACTGGTCTAAATGGACATTGATAAACCGGGAAAGTCCCATTGAGATCAGCAGTCTTTTTTTCAAGGGAGTCCAAAAGCAATTCACAAAGTTTAAGAATCACAATTCAGTATCTAGTATTATATAATTTTAATCACACATTTAATTACTGTTTCACGGTGAAGTGTAATTATTTTTTGATTTCTGGGTGAGATTAATTGTATTTCAGAATTTCGCAGTTTTGCTCCCAGGAGAAAATGTCCGCCGTGAAGAATGGAAGGACAGAAGGCCAAAACGAACGCTCCGAGGCGATAGCATCTGTTTGCTTTCTCTACTTTTCTTTCCCAAGCTTGTTATCGTTGCTCATTTCCTGCTGGACAACAAGTAAATAATTCACATGTACAGTAGACTTCTAACATTGCCAATAGGCCTCCCTGACTGACTTCACATTTGGCTCCTTTTTCAAAGCTGTTCCTGAGGCGAGGAGTCTTTGGAAACCAGCTTCCAAACTGCCACAAAGACAAACAAACCAAACGCCAACCTCCGCAAAACAAATCCGTGCATAAAGGCCATAAACAAATACTTGTTCAATCCTATCTCCATTATTTATACTGCACATTTCCAAAGCATAAGCTGAGTCCGGATTGCTGCACAGTACTGTATGCACTTGCCTCTCCACAGACCTGACATGTAACTAGTCCAGCTGGTGTTGTTTATTCATCTCAAAGGATATACACAACTTGAAGATGCACAATGTTAGTGCATGGGTCTGAAAGCTCTGCAATATCACCTTGAAAACTACTGGTTAGTAAGTATTTAGCACATTTCAAAGACCAAGGTCACAAAAAGCACTTTACAATTTTTACAACTACTTCACTGCAGAAACACGCTTGAATTAGACTATATTTATCTTGATTTTAAAACATTCTGTGTTTTTCTTAAATCAAGATTATCCAATGGAGGACAAAAATCAACTTTTTTCTCTCATTGTCAATTATTTTTAAACAATTAGCATGCATTATTTTTAGGCATTACAAAGATAATGAGACAACTATTTTGTCATGTCATGCAACACCTGCAACTCCCTTTGCTACCATCTGAGGTTAAATTGTCTAAATTGCCCAAATTAGAAATGGACCGACTAAAAACACAGCCATGACAGCGTAAAGAACAGTTGCATGGCTCCTGAGAAACTATCAAAACGTTAAATAGACAGTACTTTTGTTTGAATAAGCAGAAAACTGGGCGTGATGTCATAGTGATACAATGACATCATACTATTACAGGACTGAGACAGCAGCTTCTAGACGGAAGGGGTGGAGTTACATGTTTGTGCCTCTAAGTTCCTAACATTAGCGTGGATGGATCTAAAAACATCTCCAGATCTGTTTTTCCATGAGGAACAATGTTGTAACATGGATAAAACCTCAAAAAAGTCCATTATCTTCTCTGAGACTTAATTGAATCACGATGAAAACTGCTTGGGTCCAGCATTTACAATCCTATGCATCCTCAGATTTTGCAGTGTACATTTTTTCTTTTGTCCGAACGGTTTTGTCCACAGTACAGTACTTGTCAAAGAAAAGAAAGAGTGTATTCCACCTCCACCCGTGACCTGCCTGCACGTCCTGGGACTATCCATCTCTTGGTGTGGGCTCTGGCCTCGTCCTTTGGGGGGGAGACTGCACCACTTGTCTGAATTGTTCCCTCTTTTTGATGCTTCGTGCTCTCCGAGGAGTCGTATACCATTCAGAGCAGATCATAAATGTGGTCAAACTCTGGGGCAATCACATTAAGCCGAGGTAAGGAACGCTGACTTCCAGTGTCCGCCTGTTTATAAATGGTCCCAGAAGCTCAGTCTGATAATGTTAATAGGTGTTTTTGCTTTTAGCCAGTTTGATGGTTGGTTTCCTTCAAGCTCCTAAAGATTATTCCTTCAGTTCAAATCACTTCTCATCTAAATGACAGGTTGTCAGCTTCTAAAATGCAGATTTAACGCCTCACCATATACGGACTTTTTGGCAGGAATCCAAGGCAGAGCACACATCCTCTGACTTCAAGGCGATCGCGGCGTCTTGCGGACCTCACCCATGGTATCTGAATGCAGGTGTGCAAACGGCTGTCAAGTGTGTGTCCTGGATGTCCACTCAGCCCCTCATCAAGAGCCCTTGTGAGGGGTGCAGCTGTACCCCAGGCAGTGCTCCGGGAGGCCAGGCAAAGGGGTGACTAGGCTTTTCCTAAACCCTGTAGGAATGCATTGGACTGAAACCCAAGAGAACTCTTTCCCAGATTTAAGCCCATAATGGGACCACTTCCTGTTGATGATCAGAATGTGTGATCAAGAGAAGCTTCAGATTTTACACGTTCAGATCCTCTTGGAAAGCATGAGGAGGAGGTGTTCTTCTAGTTCTGGTCTGCACACCATAATGATAGTATGGCTTGCCCTTAAAGACTCAAAGAGACCAAGTCTAATTGGAGTCTTAGATCCTGCAGCTAACCTCTGTGTATGCAATTAGTGGCCACTTTGTCACTCCTTACAGCAGAGTGCGCTGTGTTAAACAAGCTCGCACCTCAGGGCGTCCTCGCAGACCTCTGTGCTCTGTGTGGTCATTTTCAAGACTCAGAAGAAGAGAGACAAATACATTTAATGTCAAATTTGAATTTAAAGAAGTTGCCACAAGATTGTGGTAGATTGTTGAAGATGTCCTCCTATCGTTCCGGTTTCCCCTACAGGTGCTGGACTACAGTGACCCCTGCTCCTGACTGGTTGGCTTACTGGCACTGCAGGATGGGTCAAATGTAGAGGGAAAATTGCTCTATGCTGTACCTTGATCTCGATTTTAATCAGCTTTACAACCCTCATACAATGCTTCATATCCATTCAAAACTACCACAGACGCTGGGACTCACTGACATAAAGGTCACTACTCCTTATCCACAGACCCACCCTGTCACTAGGCAAAAATAGTAAAAGTCCAGAGTACAACAGAATCAAGGGCAGAAGTCAACAACTGAGAAACAAACTCAATGGAACAAGAGGGAAACAGCACAGAAGGTTTTACAGGGAAACACAGGTGAAACACCGGGCCAGGGGGGCAACTATAATTTTTACAGAAATGACATCACCATATTTGGGCAAATACATCTCTTTCCCAGTTATATTAAGATCAATGATGATTATTGACCTCCACCCTTTCCATTGTCATTGCAATAACTATTACAAAGTAAAGAATACACATTTGTTTGAATGTAACTAAAAAAATGCTAAATCATGCTTTACGGCAGCCAAGCAAACTTTTTTATGACCCAGAAGATCCAGAAGAATTAACAGCAGCATCTAAAACTGTCGTAATTATCATTTTAAAAGCAATTAAGCAACTCTTCTCTACAGAGATCAAGCTGAGCTCTCGCTATGGCTGGGGGCTCACCAACCACTGTTAATCGTTACCACCATGCGTGCGAAACAGCATCGCACCAGAGCCTATAAAGTGGGAAGGGCTTCACTCCTGGAGGTAGAAAGCCTTTATTGCTCAGTTAGGTGCGGTTGCTATAGAAATGGAGCAGCGCTGGGGAAAAACGACCATTCAAGGCCTCAAGTGTGGAGCAGCAACCACTTCATGTGAACCCAGAGGAAGGTCGAGTGGAGTCGTCGCTGTTCTTAAACTGAGACACTTCCTGAATTTATGCTGATCTCACAAAGTAAATGACTCAACAATGGTAGTATCTTTTACAGATGAAAGTTGTTTCAGGCCTAGTTGTTTCACAGCCCATAGCCAGTGGTACATTGTATACAGTGTAATATGAACTGACAAGGACTCTGAGGAGCACAGGGACCGGCCTCCTGCTGGTGCCCAGAGTCAGGACCAAACATGCGGAGGCACTGTTTCAAATTTATGAAGCTAAAATCTGACGCAATCTGAAAATATGAGACAGGGTTCTACTCTGATGTTCAAATCAAGTATAAAACAGTTTTGTTTAGCTGTGTATACATTCTTTTATCTTCACTCTATTTAATGCACTGTAATTGTTTATGATTTCAATGTCCTTGTGCAGTACAAGATCAGATTCAGATTAATTTATTTGCCATTTGCAGTAAAACCACATTGGAAAAATGCACACACCGGAGCACACACCGGAGCTCTTGCCACAAATGAACTTCCCTTACATCTGCCAATCACAACCTCGCAAATCAATAGAAACAGATCATCGTAATCCCCTAAATTAAACTAATACTTGTACTTGTTCACATGGTACACTCAATCATACTGCATGAACTAGCGATGTCATTCTTTGATAAATAATGCAAATCCCTTTTCTATTAAATGACAAAAAACTAAAATCACTGCATGGGACATCAGATTGTCTACATCTAAAACATCTCCCTGAAATCTGTGGCACATCATCGCCGCTGCTGTAGTTCCTGCCCCTCCACTTCTGCTGAGTGAAAGATGCGGAGAAGGATGGATAAGTGAAAGCCACATATGACATGCCAATTGGTGTAATTATGGGCTTAAAGAACCTTAATGCCGTTTTGAGGACAGCTTTGTGTTGTCCCCGTTGAGGTCTGAGCCCGTCTGTCACTGAGGCCTCATGGTTGACTTGTTCTTAAGCTCGACTTTGAGTTAAGAATAAGGTCGCATATACGCTGCTGAAAGTGATGAAATGGTTGTTATCCGAGTCACTGCATGTCATCCTTGTAGTGGGTAAAAGTACAACAGGGCTGTTCGGAGAAGGGCAAACGCTGAGAGGCGGGAAAATCACATCAAGACTTCATTTACAACACATTTCATATTTCGTTTGTTTTTATGATATGTGTTTGGTCAGCATTTGTGTGCATGTGTGTCTCAAATTTGAGTCAGGTGTGCTCATGCTTGGTTGGAATAAAAACCTGCAGCCATTGTGCCCTTTGAGGATGAGATAGCACTCGCTTCTCAGCAAGACGGTCCTAGGTCCGAATCCAGGACGGAACAGGTAATTTCTGAGTAGAGTTTGTGTGTTCTCCCCCTGTCTGCGTACACGGTTTCCTCTGGGTGCTCCGGTTTCCCCTATCAATAAAAACATGTATAATAGTGTGAGACATATGCCCACAATTGCAAAGCGCTTTGTGACTCTGGTCTGTCGACGCTATATAAATAAAGATGACTTACTTACTTATAAGGATACAATGTTGGTGCTTTAAAAAGGGGTTTGTGGTCTTCGCCTATGGACCCCTTGCTCTACTATAATTAAGATGTCTCCTAAACAGTGGTTCGTTCAAAAAGAAGGGTTTGTGGGACCACTTTTATTGGGAGCGCTTCATTTGTTGAGGTTTTTATTTCATATTTTATTCATCTATTATTGTTGCAGTTAGAGTAAATGAGTTGATGCTTGTAGTTAGGGCTAATTTCGTAGTTTGGTTTAGTGTTTAAAGGCGACAGTGGTAGAGGTTCAGTTGGGTTTGTGAATCTGTGAGTCTTTTGGATACGTCATGTTGTGATTGTCAGAACGAGATTAATGGAGACATGTCAGAGGTGTGTGGAGAATGTTGCCAATTGTTTTCCCAAGGTAGTTCCCGTGGGTTTTGACTGACTGTGGAAGTGTCTCCAAGTAACAGAGGGAGATAGCAGCCAACTATAGAGGAGACAGTGAGTTTTCCAAAAGGTATTGACCGGTGTGCAGGTGTGCAGAGCCAGAATATATGGAGGTTTCATCTTCATTTTGTTGGGTGCAGTGTGAGATATTTCTGCCGTGAATCCCATTTTTGATTGTCTGTATAATGGCATCTGTAGAGAACTGTATGAGTTGTAGATAAGAAGTATTGGTCATTGTTGGGATGAATTTTCTTGATGGCTCGGTTTCAATGGTGCCTCTCCGTCATGGGGTCTCCTCTGTGCCCTGACTGACAGATCAAGTGTGGCATATGGATGACATCATGACTGTTATATACACTATATGGGGGCCCACAGTGTATATAGACTATACACTGTGGGCTGTCTCTCTCTCTGTGTGATCCTCTCAACACTATGTGGCTGAGGGCCTCCTGAGGGTCAGAGCCTCTCTTTCTTCACCATGTGTCCTTGTGTGTCTGTTTGGATGGTTTTCTGTTGTCATTGTGTGTATCTTTAACTTTGCAGTGTCATTAAATGTCCTCTGTTTTATCTATTTGGTTTGTGATTGGTAGATTTCCATTATAACAGTCATTGAATAGATTGATGCAGATTTGAGTCCAGAACAAGAGCTTGCTAGATGTGGTTGCCATGTCAAAAAAAAAAAAAATCTTTTCATCTTTCATAATTTTTTTTGAGTTTAGCTTGTATGGCGCAAAGTTTGGAGGTTTTGACATTCTGTGATTTTTGGGGAGGAACAAGGCAAGGTTGTCCAGTCATCCCTTTCACAAAAACTAGTGAGTAAAAATACCTCAATTGCCTTAAATATGTTTGTCATTGCTTCTTCGTCAAAGTAAATAGAACACTCATGTTTTACACTCTGACAGGCAGCAATGCAAAACATACATTTACTCCACTATAATGTCAGGGTTTATCCTACGGCCCAAAGGACCGCACCGAAACAGGGCTTCTCTGTCTTCCCCCCATCTTTTCCACATGGTCCGACTCCCGATACTTTCATGTCCTGCTGCCAAAAAGCTGATTGGTGAGTGAACCAGGTCCTCCGTTCCCTACAGCCTCAGAACATACAGAACACGGGGACGCGGTGGGAGTTCCTTGCCTTGAGCCCGACTGGAAAAGTTGGGGGTATTTTGGGTCAGACCACCGCAGAGCTCGGGGGAGACCCTCGGCATCCCCCATTATACATACACGGGTTGGTTCCCACAGCTCCCATAGCACGGCGCACATGTTAAAAAGGTCAAGATCTTGATAGACAACAGAGCACCGGCAATTACTCTGCTATTCCTCAGTGCCTGGAAGTCCCCATTTCTTTCCTTTTTTTCAGCGAGAGATTGAATGTTTTTCTTGAGTTTGAGGAGAATAAAGAGGCAGTGTTTTAAAAAGGGGGAAGAAAGGGAGTTTGGACAAGGGGGAATAGGGAGCAGCGTGTAAAGACTTGTGCCTGGATTGCTTCGCATTGGTCTGATGCTCGATTGGTGGAAATAGAGAATGTTGTGTAGATGAAAGAGTGCAGGTGTGAGAGTGGGCGGGAGAGCACTCCAGGTTACCTTCAATCTTTACATGTTCATAAAACCTCATAAAGCAAACCTTTGACCAGAGATCACATACATTTGAGTATCAATTATGACCTCATTTTCATACCTATACTTTTATGATATGCTATGGCGTCTACTTTCTTTCTTATTCATACTGTATATGTCCTTCTGTGTGAGGCCTGAGTCATAGCTGTCTCAAAATAATACATTTTGACAGATACAAAAACCCATCCTTCAATTTCTTTTAAAAAACATCTTCATGCAATATGTTTGAGCTTGAATCTATTTGGTTGATTTAACAGACTAGACAAAAAACATTACATGTATCTCTCTCTGGTCTCTCTTTCCGGCCTATCTCTCTGGTCTCTCTCTGGTCTCTGGTCCCTCTCTGATCTCCCTCTCTGGTCTGCCTCTCTGGTCTCTCTCTGCTCTCTCATTGGTCAATCTCTCTGATCTCTCTCTGGTCACTCTATCTGATCTCTTTGGTCTGTTTCTCTGGTCTCTCTCTCTCTGGTCTCTCTCTGGTCTCTCTCTCTGATCTCTCATTGGTCTCTCTTGGCCTCTCATTGGTCTCCCGCTGGTCTCTCTCTGGTCTTT
Source organism: Pomatoschistus microps (assembly GCA_029875035.1). NCBI lineage: Eukaryota > Metazoa > Chordata > Actinopteri > Gobiiformes > Gobiidae > Pomatoschistus > Pomatoschistus microps. Next base: position 12,971 of record JAPMNZ010921702.1, read on the forward strand.
TTCTGGTCTCTATATGCTCTCTCATTGGTCTCTCATTGGTCAATCTCTGGTCTCTCTCTGGTCTCTCTCTCTGATCTCTCATTGGTCTCCCTCCGGTCCCTCTCTGGTCTCTCTCTGCTCTCTCATCGGTCTCTCATTGGTCTCTCATTGGTCAATCTCTGGTCTGTCTGGTCTCTCTCTGGTCTCTCTCTCCGATCTCTCACTGGTCTCTCTCTGGTCTCTCTCCCTCCAGTCTCTCTCTGGTCTCTCTAGTAAAAAATGTAAAGTGGCCAACTTATCCCAAAAGTTAAGGTACTTCATTCTCTCCATAAGGAAATGTGTCTTTTGCATTTGATCCATACCGCAGAACACTCGGGCGACCTGTCAGGAGCAGTGGTCGCTACGTCTCCAGATGCTCGGCTTAGCGAGGACTTCGACGTTAGTGGAGGAAATTCCTTTGAAGCTTGTTTTTGGGTGGTGAATGAAACAGGAGCACCTGGAGTAAACTCATGAAACATATTCAGACACAGGGAGAAACATACAGAAAGTCCAGAGTTGGGCACGGGATTCGAACCTGCAAACATAATGCTAACATGTTTCATCATCACGTGAATATTTGAACCCACAGAGCTCAAGTGTTTTAGATGTATCTACAGATGTGTACATACAAGTATACTGTATATTATTTACAGATGTATGCCCTACGTTTGTATAGTTTTTATTATTTGTTTCTTTATTATCAAGCAAAAGATAGAGGTTTTGTTTATTTTGTTTATTTTAAGAACTTACAGAGTTCTGATATACTTAATATTCATCTTGTGTTGTGTGCTCCTCATTCCTTCTGGTCTGTAACTTGTGATACAACACTGAACTTTCCCCACCGTGGGACGTTGAGGAAACTGTCCCTCAAACCAGAGCAGTTCTTCTTTTTTAATGTTTGTCCAGCTGCAGTTTTCTTTCAAACTCTCGCCACCACAACCTTAAGTGTGCATGTATGATGTTTGATCTCCAAAAACTGTACTTCACGATACAGTAGAGGCTTATGAAATTGCTTTTGGGCATTGTGCCTCGTAAATCCTGTGGCTCTTATTGGATTTGGGGTATAGGTCCGGAGGGGTCCCACAGTGCACTGCTTTCAGGTTGCTATGCGTGTTAGAGAGACACGGGGGCCTGTAAATGACTGCCCGTAATCAAGCCTATAAACGTGCAGCTGCCCATAGGATCAGTTCAAAGTGTGGCTGCTGTGCTTGGCCCCCATCCACTCTTTCAGATTCAGGTGAAATCCGCCTCCAGTGGTTTTTTAGGCCTTCAGCGCGGGGCATGTTCAAGCTGTCTCTGTGTGTGTAAAGTGCACTCTGCTCTGGTTAAGTACAATCCATATCACCGTATACCACTAGGAATTTGCACACCTTTGCCCCTGGGAAATTTGCACCTGATTCACTCTCCAGTCATAAAAGCCACGTCTAATAGGGAGATTACAAGACAGCTATCAAATCACACAGTGAGACAAGCCACTAATGGTATCAACTTTGTCATTATAGCGGCTGATGAGCTAGTTTAGTCTACGCAAGGCCTTTAAGTTGGTTCTTCTAATGCTTGCCTGAGGAGTGGGGAGGAGAGCCTTTAGTCGTCTACAAAGGCTATCTGTGACTCATATATACAGTATACAGCGTCTGGGTGGTAAACCAGGAGGAGGTTGCTTTTTGTTTCACTATAGAATGTCCGTGTCTCTCTTTTTCAGCTGAGATTCAGGATATTCAAAAGGACAGTCCAAACAATAAAAGCTTTGAAACCGCAGCAATATAACTATGTGCTGTAATGAAATACATGTAACAAGTTTGGTTCTGTCACTATATTTTTTACATACATTCAGTGAAATAGAGAGAACCAGCCCACATTCAGCCAATCAACTCTCAGTATAAAAAAAGAGAAGAGGTTTCAAATACGATGTTGAGAGCATGTTGTGGTCTGATTTGTTCACAGAATGTCCTTTAATGTCAACCAAGACTCCATCTGTTGGGACAAACACGCAGTATATTTATGAAACAGAAAGGTTCGGTACTCCAGCTTTAAGCAATGGGTTTATTCACTTTATTGAGTATGTTTACCTAGAGATAGCGAGTGTATTGTAATGCTAATATATGATCATTGGTCTGGCAAAAGACATGATCACGTTATCACCTTTACAAAGTGCTGAATGTAATGAAATCATCCCTGAAGAATGAGAAGCTGAGTTTTGAGAAAAGATAGGTTGAAGCCAGTTGGGATGGTTTTTAGAAAATGCTATACATGTAAAAATAATGATAATGGCAAAACAGCTTCTGATACGGCTGGATGTTTCTATTTCTAATGGAAACTAAAAACAATAAAGTTAGAGCTGATTGTATGTTTACATCATAATACAAATACATGACATTGTGAGATACATCCATGTCATTAGAGCAAAACACTACTGTACACTGTAAAAACCTAAATCCTCACCGTGAATGTTGTCAGAACAATGAAATGTGTCCGAGTACATACATTTTGACCTATAACCTAACTCATTCTGCCAAGACAAAACAACTTGGCAGCCATGTGTGTGTGGGCGTACAGGGAATACCTCTCTCATACAGCCTCTTCTGAACTCTTTGACTTTATAGCTTATTTTTTACAGTCATCCATAAACGCATTTAACAAGGATAATCTTGGTAGCAACACACAGCCCAGTTGCCAGTAAACACGCTCTTAATTGTTCTCTACGCACAACAAAAAGGTAAATAAAGAGCCATTCCCACATTGCTATAGTTATTTTTGCACCTTGCCGTGTGGCCATGTTTCCCTTTGAGTACCCTTTTCCCACCGTGCCTCAGAGATGAATCATTTGTCTCAGTGAGAGGCAATTGCATCATCAGGACCATGACCTGTGATGTAACTATGACAACGCAGTCACCACTGGGGGCCCATGATGCATCTGCAGACGACTCACTCATTCTGTCGTTGTGTCACTTCGTATGGAGGCTGCAGGTAAGTCATCGGAAAATGATTGATAGTGCAATGGGAAAGTTAAGATCAAGTTTACAGAGGAAATCTGTCACTGTGCAGTTCTTAATCATCAAACATGTAGAGACTTTTACATGTTTGATGTTTTGCCAATTCTGAAAGAGAGATGGCATTTCCTTCTTAATAAAGATTCAATTGAGGACTGTACGTGATTAAACTGAATGAGTTAAATATCTTTGGTCAACTCTAAGCTCTGAGAAACCTCTTATTACATTCTTTTGTATCTAGATTGATTTTCCGAGGTGCTGCTTGCTTCCATCTTCAAAGTATCTACTCAAGAGTTGTGCTCTAAAGCCAGTGTAAAGAACAAGGTGGAGTTCGGACCACCTGGGAGACTGACCTATGGCTTCCTGCAGCTTCACTCCTGAACGAGCGCTCGGCCTGTCTGTGTCGCTGCTCCTCAGGTACTTCTCCTTTATCGGGCCCCGGGGCCAGGGACCTCCCAGAGGACAGACACACAGCACAAGCTCAGAGACTTCAGGACAAGCTAGGGCAGGTGGATAGTTAACCTGCTCTTGACTAGTTGCTTCCTGTGGCCTTAAGTCATCTCCAAGCTCTCTGTGCTAAACACTTTATAAACCCAGAGGAAGGATTCCATGTAGGTTGATGTTTGTTCATTAATTTAATTTATTCAATGATTTAATTTATATTTTACCTTGTTAAAGACAACTCACTTTTATCTCTCTGTGAAAGTCTGGTCTACAAGATAATGATGCATTGGTTTTATAAAGCATGTTATAAAAACATAAACTCACATGCACACAGCGAAAGCCTCCCTATGTGGTACCCAGTGTTCACAGTGACCTCCCATCACAGTACTTACCAGGATCTGTCCTGCTTAGTTTTTAAGGTCAGTCAGTCCAGGCTTTCACATGTAGGTGGCACCACAACGATTTGAAATAATAGTTCTAAATAGGTCAGGTTGGAAATGAATAGTGGTTATAGTTGATAATAATACATATTAATCTCTATCAATCATCCGGGACTCTCTTACTGGGTCATGTTGCTGTGGGCGGAACTACAATCGTTTATTTGCTCTTTAGAATCCTATTTCATCACCATCTTGTTCAGTGAATTAACAGTTATTTCAACCCAAAAGCCTGAATGGGATCCCTCCTGACTGGCACCCTGACTAAAAGGGGGATGGGAACATAAGTCTTAACATCTAAACAGCCAACCAGATTCCCTTGCTCACTGAATAGATGCAAGAACTCGGAGCGGCGAGGGGAGGCGCAACGGCCGCGGAGCTGCCTGCAGCTTGTCTATATCCAGTGGCTGTGAGACGCTCGCTCCTCATTCACACCAGAGCATTCACACACGACCTGTGACCACTGCAGCAGGAGGATATCCCAGCACGGACAACTTTTCTGCTCACTCAGCCTGCTTTTCAGAGGATCTTGCTCTTTTGGATTATACATTTGTAGAACAGCAAGGCCGTGCGTAAAAGAAGAACTGCGTCAGTTTGACTTCTCCAAATAGGCTTCTCCAAATCTTTTATTCGAAGGTGAAGGACAAGTGCAATGCGCGTCCAAGCTCTCTTCAGGGATTGTCCCACTCCGAGGAGCTTAGAGCTTTGATGTGAATCTGTCTCCTAGACTTCAAGCCACTTCATTCTGAGACTTAAACAAGTGCACAGAGGAGCGTGCAGCGTGAGCCTGGAGCTCTGACACATTTCTCTCCCTGAGGGGATGGTTGTGGATCCTCTGGGGCGAGGAGCAACTCTTCGGCTCCTACACATCAGCGCCGTTCTCTTGCTCGTGGTTAAAGCCAAATTAAAGGGAGATGAGAGCCGCAATTAGTTGTTTCCTTGTGTGGACCACGTACCTGCTGCTGGCCGGCGCGGAGGTAAAGTTGGGAGCCTGGCATTGCCCTTTAGCTTCATTTGCTCAGCTTTATTGGCGCTGCAGTGATTGTGCACATTCAACTCTTTTGCCTGTCAACTCTTCGTCGTAAAATTAGATTTAATGCCATTTATTTTGAGTTGGTTATATTTAGTATCAGCGTACGTCTACTTGTATTCGTTTTTTTTCAAGAATGAGCAGTATTTGAGGTCCAGTTACCATTAGGGCCAATGCGCGCTCGTTGCGCACGCATAGCCAAGTTATTTTTGGCTTTTGTGCCAAAACTGTTTGTAGCTCTCCAGCCAACGCTGTGCAAACGTTTTGGTAAGCGCTTTCATGGAAACTGCTACGGTGAATTATAAATAGAAAGTAATTCCTGCAGGGTCCCACGGCTCGGTCTGGCTGAGGTGGTCGCGACAAGAGACCGCAACAAGTGCAGTGAGAAGTGGCGGATGCGTCTCTCCGCATCTTTCACACGTCTGACTTCATATGCACACTTTAAAGTGCCTTAACGGTGGTTGTTGGTCATAGTGATTCTTTGGAAACCTACAGTCCAATACGCAAACATATATACGCCATATAGTTGTTTTAGTTGTTACATTCTCAATTATAGGCCTCCAATCACAAAGGGTACTTTATCATGAGGGTTAAATCCGTCTTGGATGCTGTTGCACTGTGCACTCTCACTGTGTGTTGAGAAGTAATTGGCGCATAGCTGTAGTGTTGTGTCTCACTGATCTTCAGTGTTTACGCACAAACACGCAGCCTTTCGCTCGCCTCTCACTGACACATGTCTAACCCGCTCGCTCTGTTTGATTTCACCCCCGCTCCTCTGAAGGAAGTGCAGTTTCCCCAGGAGCTGATCGACAGACTGGCCAACAGCGAAATCCACAGCATCAGCGACCTCCAGCGGCTACTGGACATTGACTCCGTAGGTAAATTCTGCCTCATGATACTTTTTTACACTGTTTCTCAAAACTACGTGAATTTCAACAAAGATGATTAGATAACAGATGAAACATTTGTAAAGTGGTTGACTTGATTAAGTTGAGGGATTCTGGCACTTGCACACATCCCACATGTTGAATAACAATACAACTGTTTATTTCAATTAATGAATATTGTTTCAGCTGCTCCTCGGGTTTGTGTGGCTCCAGTATCATAATGACAAACAGCTACAGTTAGAAGTCGGTGGCGTTGGAGTTGTTGGAGGTGCAGTACTGTACATACTGGAGAGGATGCTTGTGTCAAACCAGCTCAGATTGAGTTACAGGGATGTGTGTGCATGCTGTGAGGATAATCTGATCTTTTATTTACACAGGCTCTGGCAATATATCACACGTTTCAAAGCTTTGTTCCAAATATAATTCATAATTGTGTTAAAATTGACTTTTTGAGTGGATTTTTGGGTTGCTTGGCATGACATTAAACTTCTAGTTAGACTTAAAAGTGAGGCCAAGTTATAAATCAGATCAGAGCATTTGCAAACCCAATCACAGAAAGAATTCATCTTTTTGGCGACAATAACATTGTATTTGTTCCATGCTGGCAAACATTCCATTCTCCATGTAAGTGTTAGTTGAGCTGAGCACCAACAAGTTACATAATGTACCTTTACTTTGCAGCGCATACAATAGATCTGGTTATGTGTATTATGTATAACGCTTTATTCCATTTTCATAGTTTCAACTGTCTGCTTTTGGGTTGTTATTTTTTTGTCACGGTATTCAGCCCAAATTGCACTGGGCCTATCATAGATCCCTGCTGCGCCTCAAGCATGAGAGGAGGTGTTTATAATTGAATTAACATGTCTATCTTCAAACACTGGGAATGTTTTGCAGTGTAACAGTAGTCGGCTGATTATTATTATGAGGGTGTAAATCTGTCTGAGGGCGAAGTCGGCGGGTCGGGCTCGCCTGTTAAAAGGCCTTTGACGCCGAAGGTATTTCCAGAGCTTTTGTTGCGGATGGACAGTAAAGCGACTAGAATAGAAAAGCAGAGCAGGTAAAAGAAAAAAAAGGCAATTATAAGGGATTGTGGTGACACTATAGCTTGTGTGTGTGTGTGTGTGTTTGTGTGTGTGTGTGTGTGTGTGTGTGTGTGTGTGGGAGCTGGGATGACAGACGAGATGACCCCAGTGAAGTGTGCAGATGGTTGTCTGGCCCCTGGGGTGCTCCTCTTCTTGCCTTTCGTCTTCTCTGTGGCTGGCTCCCCCTTAACCCGCCCGCCTGCTCTTATCTCTCTCACTGAAGGACTTTGACAGAAAAGGGAACCTGACTCTTGGTATGGGCCAGAGAGGTGGAGGAGGGCGCTTGCTGATTCTGTGGTCCTGTTACATTTTACCTCATAAGTTGTTATGGTATTATTCTTGTAGTATATTGCTTAATTTCAATGTACTAATCGGTGCGTAATAATATTGTATCGGTATAGAGAGGTCAAGTTATTTATTGAAAAGTCTTTTTGTTTTTTTCTGAAAAATATTAGTCACATTTATTGTTTTCAATCAAGTAACCAATCTATGTAACTTCAAGGAAACCTGGCATCAGCTTTTTCTTTCGATGAATCTTCATACTGACATTTATCCTGGGGAATAAGGCGACCTTTGGGCCTGATATAAATAT
>JAPMNZ010921723.1:0-14177 GCA_029875035.1 Pomatoschistus microps
ATGATTTCAATGGTTTTGTAAAGTCCTCTGAGACAACTTCTGTTGTGATTTGGGGCTATACAAGAATAAATTGAATTGAATTGAATTGAAGTATGCAAAGTATCTCTACGTTCAACTCATGATTTCTACAAAATTATAAATATTTAGCATGTTTAGCAACTTAATATTATTATAACAGTATTTACTAATGAAACATAACCTATTACTATATTACTTCATATAACAATAATGCTAAATAAGACCAAAAAATACTTGATTCAAGCATTTATTGTATTTCATCAGCTTTTGCAGTGTATACAGCTTGAACCTTTGCACATTTTGTCCTCTCACGATCACAAACAGAGATTTTTATCTGTATTTTTTCCTGAAAGACCAAAACAAAGTAACAGACAGCAGTGACGCGACATAGTGTATAATTTTGTTGTTTAAAAAGAAAAACAACAACAAGAACTCAAAAGTTGGGTTTGCATAAATCATTGTAGTAAATACTTTGTGGAATCCCCTTTTGCTGCAATCACAGAAGTATGACTACAAACTCAGATTAGATGGAGATCCGTTTTCAGATTTTCACTTGGATTCAGTCTTGACTTTGACTGAACCATTCTAGCACAAGAACATGTTTTGTTTTAGAAATGTCATATTATGTCTGTCCTGATGGTCGGTAAACATCCACCCGTCTCAAAGTGTTTTGCTGAATTCTGCAGCTTTTCTTCCGAGATTGTCCTCCTTCCCATCGACTGACACTCTGTCCTGTGCCGGGTGAAGAAAAGCAGCCCCATAACATGATGCTGCCCATATCGGACACTGAGGCAGGTTGCACTGAGGGAGATGAGCAGTGTTATTCTGGACTCAACTGACCACACAATCTTCTTCCACATGTTGAATGTTTTTCCTCCACTTTGCTTCTTGTGGCTTTATTTTCTATGCCTGCAGCTCCGACAGAGTAATCATTGGCCTCATGTCTGCATCTGTGACCAGTGTTGTCCTTGTTCGAGCTGTGAGTTTGGGCAGACAGTTGAATTCTCTTTCCCCAGATGATGGATTCAACTGTGCTGTTAGATTTTGATAGATTTTCTGCTGTCATTGTGTCCTTGGGCAAGTCACTTAACCCCAATTGGCCTGAAACCTCTACAGGAGGATCAGTGAAGGGCTGGTGCTATGTGGACTGGGTGCAGCCCACCTAGAAATGGATTAAGGTAAAGAAAATGGATGGATGTTAGATTTTCAAGGCATGAGAAATGTATATGTCCATCTTCTTCCGCTTCATCCGTTGCCGGGTCGCGGGGGCAGCAGTCTAAGCAGAGACGCCCAGACGTCCCTATCCACACACACTTCCTCCAACTCGTCCGGGGGTAAATGTATATGTGCAAAAAAAAAATTAAATGCACTTCATTGTCCCTGTAGGCAAAATTTTAACTAACAATGAGGGGATTCTTGGACTTGGTGATGCTGTTTAGTGACAAAAACAATCAAGAATTATCTCTGAGGCCTCACAGAACAGCTCTAAATTTATTGAAAGTAGATACATTCAAGTAAACGAAAATTTAGTTTTTCAATACAAAATTCACTTTACAATTTTTCATGACTTTGTTGTGGTCCAAAATCCAGCATAAAGTTACATGAAGCGCAGCAGTCAGTGAGGATCTGAGGCTCTCTACAGTCAGGGAGTCCTTTATTGTAGCAGCATGTTCCTCTTCTACTAAACACAGCAAGGTATTTTTACATATATAATACTGTACTTGTCTTTTGTCTTGGCAGCTATACTTTACTTTAAACTTATTCTTGTAAATGTCAACAAACTGTTACTCAACACGAAACATGCTTTATTACTGTTGTTTTATTTAAAGCTGGGGTATCCAACTTCCAAACCACAAAAAAAAAACAATCCATCCAAATAGTGCATCAAGAATTGTTATAGTTGTAAAGCTATAGTTATACTATTTCATTTTTGTGTTATGTTTGCGTATCTCGCTATCTTAATGGTATATGTGTGTAGATGTGCATGCATGTACTGTATGTGTATGTGTAGGTGTGGTAGACCTCAAAGTAATGGTTCTGGTTAGAGTGATAAGGCGGTATATAAATAAACATTACAACTACTTACTACTACTATTTGTATTTATGCATATACGTACATAAATACAGGGTCTGTAAATATGTGTGACAAAAAATTGACAAATGTGAAAAAAGTTTAGTAAAACACAAAGTTAGTAACCTGGCCTTGAGTACATAAAAGGCTGTACTGATGGAATTTACTTGTTTTTTTTTACCAAGCGTCTAATCTAAGCACAGTTGTAGTCTGTGGATGATCTGATGATTGCTTTGCAGCCTGTCCGACAGAATGGGAGCTTGTTTTAACTGATCTCACTCATGTTTTGAGTCTTGGTCCCGGCTCCTGTTGCAGAGCGAGGAGCTGACTGTGGATTGTCAGCACAAACACTGATCCTATTGTGCTGCACATGTGATTCTCAACGTATCAACTGACCACGACACGGGAAGCTTCAGGAGGAGTGTGAGATACTGCTACAGGAGGCTGACGTCAGGCTTTGGAAGTGTTGAGGAGAGTAACGTGTCTGATGCCTCTGCACATAGACCTGACATACACTCCTTTGTGTGTTTCTAATCCACTGTTAGTGCTGGTAAAGTAAAGGCTCTACACAAACATGGGTGTTGTTCAGGGAGAGGCTCACGCACATCTGTATCCTTGTTAGTTTATACAGCGTATGTTTTATCTATCACTAGTTGCCTATGAAGTGAAACACACCAGCGATATCTTTAATTAAAAATAGTCAGGCTATAACAACAGTCTCTGGAGCTGAGTGGTAATAATAATAAAAAATCCCGCCATTTGTTTGAAATCCCATAAGTTTGTAAATGGACTTTCGATCAATTATTTTAAATAGCCATAGTATAGCCACATCTAGGGACTGTGGGTGGGAAATGGCATTTAACATATTTCCTAAACATTATTCTAATGTTTATTGTGTTGTCCCTGATAATCTGAATTCTTACTTACTTTCAAGCCACAAAAACGTTATAAGCCCGTTATAGTCTGATTTCTTTACTTGTCACTTTTTATTATACATAATATATCCTGCACAGACTATATTTTTAACCTTTAACATGTTTGCACACTACTGTTTTTTGCACAATCTGAGTGATTCTATCCATGCCAAATGTGACATTTACATTTATCCAGTGAGAGATCAATAAAATCTTATCTAATCTTACCAAAATCTTTCTAACACAATGTATTATTCATTTTAAAAAGTTATACCCGAGCCTGGGTAGGGACATTGGTCATCTGCCCCTTATGGACCAATGGCTCTATGTGTGTGTGTGTGTTTTGTTTTTTTAAATCATTGCATTGCTTGTGTTTGAACAGTTTGATTCTCTGATCTATGTTGGCGAATTTAAGGGTTTTGTGAAGGCCTTTAAGATAATACTGTTAACTACTGTGATTTAGGGCTGTACAAGAATAAATTGAATTGAATTTAATGTTGAGGAAATAATTATGTGTCTGTCAGCAAACGCTTTCAAGATAATTTAAAAAGTAAACATTTGAATAGACTTTGAAAGCCGTCACAAACTGGAATGACGAGAGCCCGTTATTATAATAGATCCATGCGAGAGCCCTGTACAGAATGACTATGGCGCCATCTTCTGGTAACCATAAAGAAACACAACCTAAGTTCCCTGAACATACGCCTTTTCAGCTCAGCGGGCAGGACGCTGTTGGTGCAGATTCAGGTAATTTGGCATCTAATTAATTGCTTTGATTAGCTTTAATTGGAGGGCCACTGAAGTATGAGTTCACACTCCCTCACAGCAAAACAAACGTAACAGAAGAAGTGTTTAGTCTTCAGTTCATCAAACCCTGACGCCCCAACAGCTATATTAGTCTGTGGTGTTGTTGCTTGAGAGAATTGGTGTCGGAGTGTGTAAAAGGAGTGAATCACCGTGCGTCCCCGGGCCCCTGCACCTATGCGCGCAAATATAATAGGTGCGTTCTGTTCGTCTCTGGTGCGAGTGCGCGTCACATGTCTCTGTTCAGCGGTGCCCGGGCGCGGCTGCCAAGAGAAAAGGCTTAAACCTGCGTCTGGAGATGGGGAGCTGTGGAGATCCCAGGGAACGTATGCTTGGCACCGTGAAATAGGATTTGGTAAGGGGCCGAAGCAATGAAGCGAGAGGCAGAGGAGCCACTGCCAAGTCCTCTCTGCGGATTTGGTGGCCCCCTCCTCACCCCATAAACATATTCATATGTGTACACGGGGCCTGGAAGTGAGGGGAGCGTGCATAGGAAGGCAAAGAATGGGGGAAAGTGTTTGAGAAGTGACACATAAGTCTGAGACAGTGACCTGAACACGTGTCAAACTTATGCTGCTGTGTAATCCAGGTGCAAACTAAAAGCGCCTCCATGAGATTATCTTTGGAGAGAGCGGTTTTGTTCAGGTAATTGGAGAAATACAGAAAGGTGCACACAAGGACGGTATACATAGAACAGAAGGGCATCAGGCCTGCGTTCAGATGAACTCAACGGCACATAATAAAAACCAGACATTCAAAAAGTTTGCTACAAAAGTCCCTATATTAAAGGGGGTTTATGAGATTATTCCTCTAGATTATTATAATACAAGACAAAAGAGGAACAAGTGAGTTAAGTGTATGTAATGTATCCATATGAAATCTTTGCTGTCATACCTGCACAGATTCATAGAAACCTCTGAAATAGTAATTTAATTCAAAATATACACATCAGCATTGTCTTAAAACATATAAAAACGTACTATGAAAATAATCCATTACACTTTTTATTCAACAATTTCAAATACACACAGAAAGGACAATATATTTGACCAGAAGTAATAGAGAAAATGACTTTAATACATGTGACTTTGATGAAAGAATGGGATGTTATGTGTATATGTAAGTATTATGATTATATAAAGTTTATGGTTTTTTGAAACAACATCATCTTTGGAAAATAAATGTTGGGTTGTTTTGGTTTTATGTTTAGAAAATGGCATCTTCGTAGGAACATACCAACCGTTCACCAATCTGCTCATAATGTAAATGCATAGTAAAATATCATCATCATACAACTGTATAAAAGCGAATATTATGATGCAGGTGCAACATGGGAAATCCAAATATCTCTTAAAGCTTCATTTATTTCTATAATTCAACTTACAATGTGAAACCAGTATATGACATAGACCTTTTACATGTAGAGTGACATATATACCAAGCCTTTATAATGTTGATGATCAGGGCTTATATAGCATCAAAATATCATCATTTTCTGTGATGTTTTACTTGGGGGTTGAGCCAATCATTAAAACTATAACAAAAAAGACCTTGCTACATCTCAGTATTCATGTAATAAATCTATCTATCACATATTAGTTTCAGAATTACAGTAAAGCAAATGGACTTTTGAATGATTTTCTAATTCTCTGAGTTCCACCTGTATAGCGTACATGCAATCTAAATAAATAAATGTGCTTTTAATGGGTCCTATATGCAGATCCTTGCTCCCCGGTTCCTCACCTGGGCTTAGAGAGGTGCAATTTGGCCATTACTCATATTATTGGTGGCTTGGCTCCATTCCTCGGGGGTAATTGGAAACTGCAGGTGTGAGAGGGCACATTAGCATACACAAGCCTTGCACAGCATTCAGCCTGAGCCCTAATGGCAGCGTGAATACATCTATCACGCTAATGCCCCAGAGATGGATGTGTACTTAAGTTGCGCTGCGGAGACCAGTCAGAAAACTGGAATCGCCTGTGGAGTTCGTGGGCACTATTTTTTAAGAATGTATTTGTATTTATCAGAGACTTGTAGCCAGAGAGAGACACGCACAGGAGCCCAGAGCATAATTTTACAGGGAATGTTGGGAAAAATCTGTAGACACGTTTGGAATCTTTGGCATCAGCTGCATATAAAAAAACATATGACGGGAAAATGGAAAGCACGGGAACGTTTGGGGGGAAAAAAGAGGCACAATGAAATCCATAAAGTGCTTTGAATCATAAAACCCAGTTAGAATTAGAGGTTGAATCTAAAAGGTAATCAAGTGGGAAACGCTAAAGTAAAGCAACCATCAGTAAATCATTATCATCATTTTACCTTTTTGCATCAGGAAGCAAAACGACGCACTTGAATGTTATATCAGGCTGAAAAAATATTGAGAAGAAAAGCTCCACTACACGAGATTCAATTATTCACTCTTAAAAAAATGAAACGCCATAAGAAATAAATACAACAATCAATCAAATAAATGTGTTTGTTTTTTTACCATAATGTGTCGTTTGAAGGACTGAGTATCTATGGAAGCTTATACAAAGAAAGATTAATGACATCCGCGTTATGGGCTAATGTAATTGGTCCGGTAATGAAGAGGTATTTTGATATCAGAATTTGGAATGATTAAGTGTGGTGGAACACTTTGTCAACCAAAAGAGAACAATTTGAAGCATTTAATGAATTTCCTGTTGGAGGTGCAGTAATGACACATTCAGCCCCCTGCGGTGAAGCACAGGCCTATGTCCCTTCAAGTCACAAACCATAGTCTTGTGTTATTACCATATTCACACGCGCGGCATAGTGAGCTCTCTCTTTGTCCTGTGTGCACTTTGCAGTCTCCGCTGTCTATAGTGGAGTGCTGGAACAGCTTGTTAAACACTGACATCCATTGACTCCTGGACCCCCCGCAGAGCACATCTCAGTTGTTAGGGGCTCCTGGGAGTGAACCAACCATCACTCTACTTCTTCAAAAAATAACAAAAAAAAAAGATTGTAGTCATTTCACTCAAGAAGCCACTGTAGACATGTATGTACAGTATCTATATTCACAGAAATCATACAGACGAGAAGGAAACACTGAATCACCTTTATATCATTTTCATACAGAAGGAAGAGAGCGTTACAGCATCAGGCAGTGGTGAGCTACAAAAGCCTTATTCAGTCTGTGGTGAGACATCAAATACAAACATTTAGATTCAAAGAAATGTCTTATGCATTATTCAATTCAATGACGTTAGAAACCTCACCTGTTTGTGTCTCACATTCAAATGTACAGACAAGTATTAATAGGATAGAGGCTAAGCAGCCATGTGGAAACTAATCAAGCAAAAAAATTAAAATATATTTTCATATGTAAAAAGGAAATTTCGCAATAATCAGCTAAATTTCACCTGACAAACCCGAAGGAGAATCCATTCTGATCTCTGATTGGATAATCTGCTTGAAAACCATAAACATTAATATTGTATCCAACATCCATTTGATCTTTTATTCAGGATAACTCCAGTTTAATCTCCTCAAATATAATTCCTACATTTGGACATGTTATCTCCAGACACGTATGAAATAATGCAATGCAAATATACATACAAACATTTCAGAATGTTAAGAGTAAAAGTATTTATCTCTTACAAGGATTCAGTTCATTAAGAATGAGATAAATATGAGTCCCTACATAAATAATAATAATAATGCATCGATTTTATATATATCACGTTTTTGGATAAGATGCCTCACATGTCATTATTCTTTCACTCCATACACGGTGGTGATACATTACTACTGGAGCCACAGCTGCCCTGGGGCACACTGACTGAAGCAAGGCAACCAGTCTGTGCCATCAGCCCCTCTGACCACCACCTATCATTCACACACACACCAGACTCATTCTGGGCAACATGGGTGAAGTGTCTTGCTTAAGGACACAACAACAGTTTGGCACTTTACAGTCACTCCACTGTGTCCCTTGGTGTTCCCAGAGGTCTCCCATCACAGTTCCCAGAGGTCTCCCATCACAGTACTAACCAGGCCCTACTTAACCCTTCAGAGGTCTGACAGGATCAGGCTTTCCAGTGCAGGTATGGCAACACAAGGTCTGGCTGAAATGGAAATCCAGTTGCGATGGACCAGCACCGGGGGACAGCGGCACATTGTAAAAACAAACAGCAGCAAAAAGGTCGGCCACATTTGAAAATGCAATAAGACGTTCAGTGCAAGAGCAGCGCTTTAACACCACTGAAACATTCAGCAGATACACTGCCCATAATTGGCTGCTTTAAGGAGGAGTGTGTTTTTCTTGCAGGAGGTCAAGACACTCCTGTGCTGACTGACTGTGAAGGATTATTATGGGATTAAGGGTGTCTCGGTTACCAGAGCGAGATGATAATCGCTGTGCCTGTCCTCTGATCTCAGCCAGGATAGGGGCGTCAATCACATCGGAGACACTCAGAGATGAGAGGAGCGAATCACGTGGGCTGCTGCGTTCAGGTCCGCAAACATGTGTGGGAGAACTCTGTCACCTGATCAGTAAAAGACTTCATCTTCTGTCAGCGGCGCGGCCAGGGCAGTGCCTGGGCTGCTGCTGGGGCCGGACCCGCCATGTCAGACTCCCGCCTGCCTCCAGATGGTCCCTGCGGAGGGGCTGATTATCGGGCCCATCTGAGTAGGCAACCTGAGAGTGTTGATGTTGGGTGGGCAGTGTGGTGCCACGCCAAGACTCATGTCCCCAGGAGCCTGAATCCGATCCCTTCTACCTGCCCCCTGTCTCTGCTCCGGCTCCCTCCTGCCCTGCCCCACCACCGGCTAGACTTACTGCACCCCTCCCGCCGCAGCCGTGGGATAGGCTTTCCTCCACCTGACAGGGCTTGGCCAGGATCACTGGAATACCTGGACAGGTAGCTGTGCACAGGGAGGTGTCAGGTGTATGTGCAAGTGCTCTCTGTGGGGCTGCGGAGAAACAAAATCACACAAAGAAAGTCGTCAAAAACAAGAAGCAGCGCAATCCAGATTTTACATTACAATTTACATTTATAGAATCAGACAGGACAGTAGTTAGAGAATACAAAATATACAATATAAGTGGCAGCTATGTTTCTTAGGTAGCTGTAAATGCTTCACTGTCAATATGAATATATGTATGTCATTCTAAATGTCTGTCTGGTTTGAGCTATTTTTTATATTTTTGGTGCTGTCTAATTCGTAAATCTCTTTGTATAAGAATGGGGTAGGAGTTTATAAGATTATTTATGGAATGCATTACTTTTCTGTTGTTTCATTTTGCTGCGTTACCATGAAACAATTGAGTAGATAAAGTGACATTCAATGGACATAGTTGGATAACATGGTTAATGTGGATACTTGTTTTGATACTGATGCTGCACTGGTTGTACTCCCACACAGATGAAGACAGCATTTCAATAGGACTATTTCATATGATCGTACTGTCACAGGGAATAAATGCTTTAGCGACAATTGATTTTCCTTGAATTATTGCCGCTGGCCTCACAGGCTAAGCCCCAAAGTCCTCTTAAATAATCCCATGAATTAATAACAAGACGTTACCAGCTCAGCTAATAAATAGAGCGTCCACGTTTTGATTCTCAGCCCTTCATCTCGCCATCCTTTCAACTAATTAGGCCAAAGTCTTGGGTTTCCGCCCTGGTTTTATGATTTTATCAAAGCCACTGGACTGTTCAGGGACCAGTGTAAGGCAACAGCACATTTGATAAGAGGAGTGTGATGGAAGTGAGAAGCAAAAGTCGTGAAGAAAGATAATAATCTGTTATTAATCACAGCTTTGGTGACAAACACTGAAACACTATGACGGTGTTGGTTTGTTTATTCATGCAGATATTTTTCATTACGTTGATGTTAAAGCCTTGAGTGATTGTTTTGGTAAGATAAGATAAGATAAGATAAGAGAAGCATTATTAGTCCCACAGTGGGGAATTTTAAATGTTGTAGCGCACATACAAGACAAAACAGACAACATACATATATATTTGTTTCTTAGCTAGCTGTAAATGCTTCAATATCAATATATCTATAAACCTGCTCTCATCTCTGTGTGGAGCGAGAGACAAACACACAACGATTGTACAGCGCCGTGTGACTCTGGTCTGTGAAAAGCGCTATATAAATAAATATGACTTACTCACTATATATATCTATCTAGAGCACATTGAGTTGCCTTGTACATAAATAAAATGTGTAAGAAACAAATGTACCAGAAATACCGCTCTACATTTTACATCCACATAACTCCAACATATAAAAATTATAGTCTGCATAAAAATCCATATATACAAATCCATACATACATATATACTGTTTGAATTTGCGTAGCTTTAATCACTCTCCAGCTTTCTTTCCCTTTGAAGTAGTTGTGTAGTTAAGAATAAGAGTATGACCAACAGTTCCAGAGATTTCAACAGTCCGTATTAAAAACCAGAGGTCCCGCTGGGTGGAAAACCGCACACCTGGTAATTGCTGCGGCTCCCACTGGTCTCTGCGCACACACTCCTCAATACATGTAAGAAAATTGCTTGATAGTTAGTGCATTATTGTTTCAAAGAACACCGAGAGGTTGCTTTACTTGCCCTGGGTGGCATCATTAGCACAGTCTGAGTAACAGGTTTAAATCAGATGGCATTGTGGCGGCTCGTAACCACTGCTGTTCCGTGCATGTCATTAATGTCGGATTTTTTGATTAATTTCCCATGTCGCCGGAGAAGCCCTCGCGCTCCTGATTAATGAACCTGCCGACTAATGTAACGTTCTGCTGATTTGAATTGTGCGTCCAAGTACCGTCGACCACGGAGCGCGGTGAGGTCAGAGGCTTTGGAGGGAAACAAAATGTTCAGATAAAGTCGGCTTTAAGCATTAGTGGTAATCTATATAATACCATATAGCATCGTAGGCATGGGCAAATATTGTAATGTACAGTGATACATGTTAATAACAGTGTTTTATTTTGGATATTTGGAAGGTAAGGAGGGATATCTAAATGGTTTTTAATGTGCAGAGGAAAAATAACTTAGAAATGTTTATGTTTATAGCCCAGTTCATGCACAAGGCATGTCAAAGTGCTTAATAAAACAAGATTAAAAAAGTACAAGGAATTCAAACACTTGTATCAAATCCTTCAGTTGTATGAATAACAGTTTTTTTAACCTGGATTTTCTAGATTAGAGTAGAAGCCTGTCTCACATTTTTAGGAAGACTGTTCCAGATTTCAGCTGCATAAATCTGAAAGGCAGCCTCCCCATGTTTAGTCCTAACTCTGGGCACCAGCAGGAGTCCAGTCCCTTTGCTCTTAAATGGCACTAACATGTCTCAGATGTAGTTTGGAGCAAGACCATGGAGCGACTTTTACAGAAGCAGAGCTGCTTTACAGTCTATTCTCTGAGCCACAGAGAGTCACAGGAAACATCTTTATAAAACGATCAGGGATATTTTAACATTATTATTGATACTTTATATGCTTGTGAGTTACATTTTATTGCTACAGTTTGACTCGTCCAAAGGTTCGGCTACTGTCTTCTATATACTGCAGAGGACCCACCTCCAATCTTAAGGTTAGAGAAGCATCTTTGCTGGAGGGTTTTTCCTTTTGGTGTATGTTTTGTGGACATGTGGGAAACTGTCAAGAGAGAACCCCCGCAGACAGAAGAAACTCAGACCCAGTGAGAAACCCGCTCTTCTGGCTCGGGAACCTCATCCACAACTTTCTTGAAGTGAGGCAAGCCACTCTGCCCTGGAGTTCTCACCCCCTCCTCTCTGACAGCGGCAGGGAAAAGCAGGGTGGTGTATTTAGCTACCTGATCCCAGGTTTTGTTGACCCTAGCAGCAGTGGAGCGCTGCTGCAGTGCAATGAGATGAGTATTTTTGGAGAGAACATTGCTTGGTGAAAAGGTACACCACCTGCTCTGTACCTTAAGTAAAACCAGGGAGAAACACCTGTCGAAGCCCACAACAAATATGCTCACATTTTTCATTTGTTTTAGGATTGGCCTTTACCTGCACCATCTGAGGAGGGGAGTTGTAACTGAAACCAGGCAGGGTAAGGAGAGGGGAGGGAGGGCAGGAGGAGCACTGCTGGCCCTTGGTCAAGTGCCTTGTATTCCACAAACAGGCTGCATCCAGTTACACTTCACCTGAGACGTGGAGCCTGAGGACGGGCACAAAGAGAAGCCTGGGCTGTGTCCCTGCGGTGCGCCTTCTTTCAGTAAAACAGATTTCACTCTCACAACATGTCATCTGATTTACTGCACTCCGAGGACAATGTAACACTGCGATGGCATTGTTTTAAATACAGCCCGGCAAGAATATATGGTCTACAAACGCTGCTGCCCACAATAGCATGCGACAAGAGAACCCATACGCCATGACACAGACATTAGTATCTTGGCAGGAACATCACAACTATGTGGAGCAAAACCAACATCACAAATACGACTCAAACATACACAAAAGGCGATCCTCCAAGAAGGTCCGGACCAAGAAAGCTCAAGACCTGAACAACGGCAGCAGCTCTGACTGCTTCTGACATGTTGCATTATGGAAATTATATATCTCGTATATGGGATTTGGCATGAACCTAAATCTACTCACAATGATATTAGCAATAATTAATTATTCACTTGACAAGACAAAAGTCCATGCCTTATGTATGTTCTCTGTACTGTGAGGGTTATGTGGCTGGCTTAGGGCCAACAGGAGACAAACAGTTTAGTCCTGGCTATGATCCTGCATATTTTCAGGCGTATGTGTTCAATATTAAATACAACTACACTTTCTACTTAGTTCAACATAACAGATGGTATGAATACGTTTTATGTTTAAGTCTTTATGTCTTTATGTTTAAGGAAATAGTCCCGATGGAAGGTAAACATCCATCCCAGTATTTTCCCAGCTGACTCTAAACAGCTGTTCTTCCTAAAAGTTCCTGTATATATGTTAATACCACCTTTACACCAACTCTTATAATCTGCTCCTGAAGGAGCAATCCACAGCATGATGCTGCCACCACCAGGTTTGACAGTGGGGACGGTGTGAGAGTGATCTGCATTTTTTTCCATAATTTTTCATGTATACCAAAATGTTAGACTTAGGTCTCATGTGACCACAGGATTTTGGATGTGCCACTTGATTATCTTTTTATACAAAGCAAATCTTATAACCTAAAACTTCTCCGTAACTGTATCCCTGACCTGTCTGCTAGGTTCTTTGGATTTTATGTTGCTGTTTAGTGAGCTGTAATTATTGTGAGATTATACTGATGGTCGTGATTTTGGAAAAGTGGGCTGTATACCTCTTGTTTTCAAAATAAATCACATTTTAAACATATGTATTATTCATATATTTATGATCGTAACGAGACAAAATGTGTGCCATTGGTCCATAGGGGGCAGAAAACCAATGTCCATAAATGTCCCTGAAGTGTCCTGGATCATCACCCTCCTGCATCGGCAAAAAACCCCTCACATTAACCCTTTGTTGTTCACTCCTTAAGAAAGCAATGTACTTTTTTAGGGGGGGTTGTATTATTTTTTTTGGGTTACTGCACTGACAACGCAATTATTTTGTTTATTATCTTAATCCCCTAATTTTTTTTATTGTAGGCCTTTCACAAATGGTTGAGATGAAAGTTGATGGTAAAAAAGTGCCTAAAACCAAGTGACAGAGATGCTCCAATGAGGAAGGTTTCAGTTCCAAGCTTCAAGTAGATCTAGTCACTCAAAAAGTGATCCACCAAACAGTTGAGGAAACCATTAAAGGGTTAAGGGAGGGATCCGCTCTCAGGCTGTAGAACGAGGACTGAGGCTATAGATCCAGGACTCACGCGACGCAGGGACAGAATCCAACCTCCAGTTTGTCCTGAGGCTTTTTAGAAATCGTCAAATGCAGTAGATCATTTTAAACGCCAAAAGAACCACCATAACAACGCCTTAGTTACCGAACAGTTTGGCTCAGTTATTACGTTTACACATTGGACTAGCGTGAAACTTTTAGGTAAGTCTTCAGCCTGGGAGTTGCGTATCCAGGGATTAGCGAGGAACCAAATCCACTCCGTACACGTGAAGCTGT
Organism: Pomatoschistus microps; assembly: GCA_029875035.1. Taxonomy (NCBI): domain Eukaryota; kingdom Metazoa; phylum Chordata; class Actinopteri; order Gobiiformes; family Gobiidae; genus Pomatoschistus; species Pomatoschistus microps. The sequence goes on from JAPMNZ010921723.1 coordinate 13,894, forward strand.
TTTCTTCTCCGCACAAACAGCCTTGGTTGCTTATGTGCTATGAAGGGCTTGATAATGGCTAAACGTGGCAGGCCTCGGTGCAGCTAATTAAAAAGTCGAAAGTGGGAGAAAGGGAGAGAGTGTCATCAAGGCCACTGTGGGAGAGCTACACCTGAGACGCAGAAGGCAGAGGCGCTCGGGGCATGTCTGACCTGAGCTGCTGCTGTTTGAAGTTGTGACACCAGACGGAGAAGGAGAGGGGGGGAAACGGAGAGACGAAGAGGAATAGAGGAAGAGAGGGGGAG
>JAPMNZ010921755.1:0-10935 GCA_029875035.1 Pomatoschistus microps
AGATCCACGGGTAGATCCATGGGTAGATCCACGGGTAGATCCATGGGAAGGCGACGAGAGACGAATCATTGACCAAGACAACTTCCGGTTGCACCACAACTACTCGAAATTCAAAGCTCGTACAGGCTAAATGCTTTCTGTTTCACCACCAATCAAAGAAACTATTGTCTGGAACTTGTAGTTTTCCGATTTGATTTTGTACACAGCAAGTGGGATAAAGTACAGAATACTATAAACTCGAAGCATGTCGAGTACAAAGAGCAAACGCACCGCAACCGCGACGTTAGAGGGATATTTTGGATTACTGTGTAGGCTTAGGCTACTTTATTATTGTCCTTACAGCACAGAAAACACAACACAGGGCTGTAGGGAAATACATACGAAAGGCGCCACACATACATGAGATCTGAAAACTCATGAATGCAGTCGTGGTGAAGCGACACAATGCTTTGACTGAAGTTGCTCAGGTTGGGTGTTTGTCTTGGAGGCGAGGGTTCACTTCACTAAAGCTACTACTCTCATACGTTTCACACACAACTGCTTCGCTGAAGTCACACAGATGGAAGTGTAGACATAAAACCCTTACCCGAACAGTCAACGTTGTCTCAACTCCACTCGTAATCCGTTAAAATGAAGCAGATGACATTGTGGAGGCAGTCGTCAGTCCACTGTTCGCCGAGCTGCGCCCGTGCCATCTACGCATGCGCAGTCCACTGTAGTAACAGCAGCTCAGAGACATGGCATAGGGTTGATTGAGGGGCCCCTGGGGGCCACACATGCACACTGTAACACTGAGGCTGTAACATGGCACATGTGCAGCCGGGAACCTAAAATAACCGTTTTAAGATAAGGTCAAGAGGTAATATTACAATTAAAGACAAGAGAGAGCTGAGCGCACCACGTGGCCAACATGACACTGTATGCACCGTTTTTGGACGATGGCGCCCTCCTCTGGTTGAAATCGCCTACGTGGATGCAAGTAATCGTCAATGTGAAATTCATTCATACGTTATGATATGGTGGCTTATCTGTCTAAAGCTACTGGTATGTTTTGATAAATGTCGTGTTTATTCACGACTCGAATCTAACATTTCATTCAGGATGTCTCATGTCATATTCGAATTTTATGTTGTCATTATTGTATGTTTTTATTTTTTATTTGGTATCAGTAGACCGGTCTATATCACCCATTAATATTATCACGCAGGCACAAAACAATATCAAGAGAGAGCGAGAATAATAAATACAATTAGCCAGCAGGTGTCACTGTGGTGAATATGTTAAATTTAGGGACAGAAATATGCTTGTCCTGGGTTCCCTGAGAGCATTAATTTTGGCAGCACCGGGTCCTGGACAAATTACTATCAACGCTGAACGCATGACCCCCTGTCACCAACCTCTCTGTTCGACTGCACTCGGATCATAACGACATTTTAATGGATGATTAGACAACACATAATTAAGACTTATTTTTGCTATTATAATTGCGTTTTGCATGAACTTGTTTGTGTGCTGCTAAAACCTGACATGATGATGTAGGTCAAGAAATCTTCAAACAACATGTCCCACAATGCCCCTCGGTTCGCTACTTCCTGCATGCAGATATGTATGCAATGTGGAGGTGTGGAGGGCGTTCGTTTTGCTCATCCACGTCAGTTGTAGATTAGTGACAGGCCAGGCACTTGTCCCCACGTCTGCGAACGACGCCCGGGTGTGTTTGGATGCAAAGTCAACCAACAGACTGACAGCTCGGTGCTCGGAATGTTTTTGGACAAAATATCCACCGACCATTAAAGGACGTGTTATATGGGATGAAGTAACGAATCGAGGAGGATAAACCACGCACTCTTCTCTACAGTGGCTGATGGACTATTGGATTATTGGATGCAAACCCCATGCGACGACGATATTTGCAGCCCCCAGTCTCCAGGTTGGGTTACAGTGTTTACGGATACAGCTGATCGCCAAGATGCACGGACTTGTTTTCCGTGGGTACAATAATGCTACAATGCGTTTATAACACCGCCTTTTCTTTGTACGTCTCAATCCCAAATATCAAGCAACATCGTAAGAAACATCTCCATAAGGACTGCAGAGATCTTTCAATGACAGCCTCTCCAGCTACCATGTAATAATGAGCATATACACGGAGAGCTGTGTGACACTACTGTCCATTACAACAAGATAATGGTAAACACTGAACAAGGCTTTCTCTCGCCGCTGAAGGACGGCATCTTCTCCAGCAGGATTCAATGCCATCACAAATATTGCCCCGTGGAGCCGACCAAACCAGGCCGCTATCCTGAAGTCGGGATGATGTGGAATATGGTACCGCTTCTTTGCAGCTTGGCGTGTACCTGTGCTGTCATCTCTCTGTAATAATGCCCGTGATGTCTTGAAATGGATGAGCGTTTTACTAAGGTCTGTTCAGGAGCGTGAACCGCCTCATGAGTGGCCACGCATGTTGGATTTGGCGCTGGCCGGCTTGTCTGGAAGTAGCGCGAAAAATCTGGTGATATTTCTATACTACAGTTCACGTCCATGTCTCACGTTCATGTAGATGGCTGGCGGGGGAGGTGCAGCAGTTCTGGGATTGATGAGGCGTTTTGGCCAACTTCATTTCATTCATTAAATATACCCTGTTTTGAATTGAAATAGCGCTCAGGTCCTGGTTAACATCAGCATAGATTAAGGATTCCAATGAAAAGCAATACAAGTAATAGGGCTTGGCTGTATTAAATATATACACAGCTAAAATGTACATGGTATCCATTTTTGTTATTGGCCTGAACATTTCATTCAATTCAATAGTTTAGGCTTTACACTCACAAGCTACTGCATCCTAGACCAATGGATAATTTATCAGGGCAAATGTCTTGTGTAAAGTTACTCTCAAATCCTATTGAAGTTTTTGTGGTTATCAGACAGCGGTTTATCTTCTATGCAGTTCACACATCAGAACAAGCTGGTTCAATGTTTTAATCAATGTGTGTCAGTGGGATAGTGACATGGGTGGATTGGCATTCTTTGATATAATTACATGTCCCTGGATGATCTTGCCTTTTAGAATACATGTTACTTACACACTGCAGGGCAATAACACAGGAGCCAGTGACAGGATTTAGCACAATTTCAACAGCCGGATATATGATGGGGGGAGGGACATCCCGACTTTCTGATCCTCTGATCTCCTCCCCTCCTCTCATGGACCCCTGTCTCAGCCATTGGGTACTCTATGGATTTTGTGCCTGAGCACTTAAGTGTCTAACTGCAATTGAGCAGATATGAATCCATACCGTGGAGTGCGAAGTAACGCCCCTGTGTCCTGCAGCAGCTGTGGGGGCTGCTGTTCCCCACCACCCCCAAATCTTATACCACCTGCCCATCCATCATCTAATACTTCTGCACCCTTCAACGTGACCCCTCCACCCCTCATGGTCCCTGCTCCTGTCGTCCAAATAGAGAATGGCAGCACCTGGATCGCTGTGTCCCCAGACTCTGGTCACCACTGTGGGACTGGCAATCCATATTGGACTGCAGTTTTTGATTATGAGGCCACAGCAGAAGAAGAATTAACATTACGGAGAGGGGATCTGCTGGAGGTTCTATCGAAAGACTCTAAAGTGTCTGGGGATGAGGGCTGGTGGACTGGCAAAATTCAGGATAAAGTGGGTATTTTCCCTAGCAACTATGTAACAAGAGGTGATGCTGCCAGCTATCAACTGACAGCTGGAGGGCTGGTACCTGATGGAGTGGATGAATGTCCCTTGGAAATAGACTTCACAGAACTGTTACTGGAGGAAGTGATTGGAGCTGGAGGCTTTGGGAAAGTTTACAAAGGAATGTGGCGAGGAGAAGTAGTAGCTGTAAAAGCTGCCAGACAAGACCCTGACGAGGACATCAGTGCTACAGCTGAAAGTGTGCGTCAGGAAGCCAGGCTGTTCTGGATGCTGAGACATCCCAACATCATTGCACTTAGAGGTGTGTGCTTGAGGGAACCCAACCTTTGTTTAGTGATGGAGTATGCAAGAGGAGGAGCTCTGAATCGGGCTCTTGCAGGGAAGAAAGTACCACCAAGAGTTTTGGTTAACTGGGCTGTCCAGATTGCCACAGGGATGGACTATCTGCATAATCAAGCATTTGTACCTATCATCCACAGAGACCTCAAGTCCAGCAACAGTAAGTGCTCTGATTTCTATTCTATTACACAATGATGTCAAACGTTATAGGTACAAGTACTTTCATAAATCTCCACGTGTCATCTTATCCAAGTTTTGCCAAGAAGCATTTATGGCCTAAAATGTGCACGTTCGAGGGCCATGACTTATTGTGGAGTTTGTTGATCTGATGTGTCATCTTTTCTGACATGTTTCTTTTGCTGCCTCTCCTCCTGCTCGTCTTCTTCTGTTCTGCTCTGCAACTCACTGAGCTATTTTTGGTCCATTGTGCCACTTGCTGTTGGATGCAGGAGCAGTTGTTGGTAACAGTTATAAAGCAAACCATTAAATCTATTCGTGTATGGGCAACACGTTTGAATATATTAATCAGAATTATTCACAATAAAGAAGGGTTAGGGTTAAAAGCAAAAACCATTAATAGTATATAAAGAATTACTCATACGTTCACTCTGAAGGGCCTTAAACACATAGTAATGTAATTATAAACAACCTGCAGTGGTTTCTCATTCACAGCGATGAGTTTAGAAGTACTTTTCCTAACTTTCATAACCCAGACCATAGTCCTGGGTTTGGATAGACTATATACTGTATTGAGTACTGCAATCAACAATAATATTTATATTCGCCACTGAAACAGTAGACATTTATAAAAATGTTAATACATTTTTTATTCAATAAATCATTAATACCCAAAACAGCATAAAAAAAACATAATACTCTCAATATAGCATATAATAGACATGAAAAGATAAGATAAACTTTATTGATCTGACAATGGAGAAATTTACATGTCACATTTGGCATGGATAGAATCACTCAGATTGTGCTAAAAGACATGTAGTGTGCAACATGTTAAGGTTAAAAATATAGTCTGTGCAGTATAATTTATGTACTATAAAAAGTGGCATAGCAGTGGTTTTTGAGTCCTGTGCAGTCGGGGACCGGGGACCGGGTCTAATGACAGTGATGATTCAGGACATTTAAGGACATTTATGTACATTTAATAACATTTATGGACATTGATCATCCCCTATGGACCAATGGCTTCTATGAATTTGTTAATATTGCATTTCCTGTGTCCAAATTCTTTGCTCTGGAGAAATTAGCAACTTTGTGAAGTCCTCCAAGATGCTGCTGTTGTGATTAAGGGCTGTACAAAATGCATTGAATCGAGTTGAATAATCAAGTATATTCAATTGATAAATGTTGACCCTCAAAATATATTGTACCATGCATCCATTATTGAACAATAAGTTAATAAAGTAAACATTGTAACAGGCCAACCGTAGACATAGAAATACAATCCTGAGGGAAACCAGTGCGTAATTTGGTCTCACGGTCAGCAAATAAGACCCAGCCCAGTTAGCATCAAAATACCAGTTCCTCAGGTATTGTATCAGTTTGTCATCACATGAAACACAGACGATGTTTTTAAAAACAGGTTATCAGAAAATATTATGTTCAAACCATTTTAAAAAATGAGCAGAAGTAAAATGTAAAAGTAAAGTAAGAAGAGGAAAGTGAGTGATGCCCTCAGCACAGAGCAGGTGATGGGAGCGAGGTGAGTGGATGGACCAAGACGCTTCAGGCAGTTATACAGTTTTCAACTATCTGTTGTTTTATGGTGAATAAAAAGACAGAACGTTTGAAAGTGCTACTTTTACTACAAACAAAGATATGGATTTGGTGAATGCTTATTCATCCATCGATGGTATTATACAACACTGATAGATCTGTTTTAATTGTAGTCCTGGTAACAAATTACACTAGCATTGTGTGATAGATGATCGCAATTGATCTGAATACAAGAATTGTCAATTACTTCGCCATGGCTTTGTGTCTGTGCCAATGACTGCCTCTCTCAATGTCAGTTCACCAAAGAGCAGTGTTCATGAGAATAGGAGCAAGTAGCTTAATTATTGGGTTATATGGAAAAGTGTGCTGGGCAAATGTAGTGTATGTTTAACCTATGACTAATGCCTGTGTCTACATTGGCCTTGACAGAAACACACAAGCGAAAATAGGTTTGATGCATCAGGGTGACGGTGTAGAAGGCTATAAACAAGAAGAGTGCAGGAATAAACAAGTTGGGGTAGGGTTACACATCAGTTCATTGTCCAGGTGCCAGAGGTTCAAGTGACTTCTCTGAACCACAGACCTCTCAGCATCAGACTCTCTTCTCTGTCACTGTCCTCTTTCACAAGTGTGACACACAGCGTTAAGAAGAAATTATAAAGGGCAAAACATACCAGCCCTATTTCCATTTTTAGCAAACATTTCTAAATTTATTCCAAAAGGGTTTCATCTCAGTGAGTTCTAAAGTGTTGCTGTTGGCAGGCTTAGCATTAAAGTGACTGTGTAACTTTGATAATCTCATTACCGTGTTCTTCTTAGTGATGCCAAAGCGTGTTTACAGGTTGGCCATCACTTGTCATAGCTGCTGAAACTCAGATCTCAATCATTGCAGTGAGTTAAGCAATATCTTGAATACATAAGCATAAAGTTTATGTAGGTTATTATTTTTTAATCTGGCTGTCACATTACCTTAACTGTCATGATTACCTTATTTTATCTAAGGACGCCACATTGCATAAGCATTGTTATGAAAGCATAGGGGCCACAAGAGGAAGATCAATACAGTGAATCACACACTTTAACAGTTGTTTTTCTTTTCATAGTTTGTTATCAATACCTAATTTTATAGTGTGGCTATGATCTTTGACAGAGTGCCAACAATAAGGTCACTTTTGGCTACTAGGTCATATTTAAATGGAAAGAAGAGAATTATGCTCTTCTTTAGTCTTGGTGTCAATTACCATGAATAATCCTAAAAGTAGTTATATATCTTCTTCTTCTCAGACATTTTCTGCTATTTCAAAAAATACAAATTGATGAGTCATTGCTAATCACTAAAGTAGCTGTATTATTTGCCCAAGTGAGTCACTGATACCTTTGCACAGAGCTCTAGAGAATTAAGGATGCTGAATGTAAGGCAATACATTGAAGCACTCACCTGTTGCTAACAACACAGATGCAGAACACTGAGAGCTTTGTAGTAAATATTCGATAGCAGGCCTTTGTCTTACTGAAAACAACTATCCAAGGCCTGAGTAAGCTGTATCGTGGTGGTTTAGGTGCAGTGCATTGAAAGTCATGTTTACAGAGTCAATAAAAAACAGAAGCCACACTCAACTTTCAAGTCTGTTCACATTTCCAGCTGCACAACTTTTTGATTCACAAATTATGAAAAGAAAAGTAATCTCTAAATGCATATATTTGATACCTAAAGAGATTGAGTATTCATTATTTTATTCAGTTCCAGATCAGTTCAGTCCAGAATAAATGTCTTATTTTCGGTCAACCCACACTTGATGGTTGTAATATAATATAATAATATACTTTACAATATCACTTCATTACATGTCAGTCTCCTTCAGAATCCAGCTTATGATGTTTACTCCATATGTCCACATTTTGTCATGTTTTGACCCCCCAAGTCCCAAATAATTGTTTTCATGTCTAACTATGAATTACAGCTGTTCTGTGATGCCCTCAGAGATTTGAGGAATTTCCTGAATCTAAACCCCCCCCCAAAAGGGAATAATTATCAAGATGTGCGAGCTAGACAACCCCCAAATGACTTGCTCCTCGAATGGGATCAAATGTGGAGCCTCTAACCATTGACTCCAGATACTCGAGTCACTGAATACTTACAATTATGTATTTGTCGATAACTAAACTTAAAGTTCTCTGTCATTTTTTTTGTCACTTAGTGGGTGTTTATTAATAATAGAATAAGAATAATTTTGAAAACACCTGTGAAATAGATAACACCTGTAATATATATAAAACCAGGTTGGTTTTATGTTATGAGAGAACTGCAGAGTGTGTACAAATCCATCATGAGGTTATAAAATCATGAAAATGATCCTGTTCTGGGTTTTATACTAAGAGCTTTGTTGCATGGTTTGTGGCCATGTCGAGCCGCCCTGTGCATGTGTGCTGCTTGTAGGTTGTCCAGTGGAGAGATCAACAATGACCCCATTCTCATAGACAGTGAAGACCAGGCCTCACAATGGCAAGAGTCACTGCAGGGGAGTGGGGGCACGTGCACGAGACAGACACTAAAAGCCACACATAAGTGACTGGGCAGAACACTGGATTTATCAGTATTTCAGTTCTGATGCGTATTAACAACATGGACAATGTCATGTTTTTTTTGTACGATCGGAAACAATAAATTGAGCGCAGTATATTAGTAAACATGAAATTCAATCTCAAAGTGTGTTAATGTATTGTATTTACATAATCCGTCTTGCATCGACAGAAAAGGGTGACAGTCCGGGTGGGAAAGAGGAGCGAAGGAGGAATGCAGTGGTGGATGTGGAGGAAGCCCTGCAGCCTTCAGGGGAAAAGGAGATGAATGGGGGAGGGACAACTGTGTGTTGGAATACCACTAGGACAGTTTGTGAAGAGGTCAAATTATTTTTAAATTGAGCCTGGATTAGCTGTAAAAAATGATATTTAGATAGTATACATTGCATTGATGATACATTTGCTTGGATATTCTCATTGAATGTAACCACTGCTGTAGAAGTTGTCCTGTTGACAGATTATATCTCTATATTAGCACAATGACACATGCACAGGATGAGCAGTAATTTTCTTTTAAATGTTATTACATTGATTTTGGACAAATTGACCGTTGTCTCATGTAAATACATGTCAAGTGTGCAGATGTTGTTGTCCCACTCTTTCACATGCACGTGCACTTTATTTAATAGCTCCATCATCACTGTAAAAGAGAAGCGGCATGGTCACACAAACCAGCTAGCTGCATTTGTTCACAGACAAAGTGAATGGCTCCAGGGTGAAACTGTGCCACTGCGCAGCTCAAGATTAGAGCCACAATGGCCCGTAGTGGTACGAAGGGAGCCAACCCTGGGTATCAGTGACATGGGAGCAAAGTCAATATATAACTGTTCTGTACAATGAAAAAAGCCTATAGTTGATTATAGTAATGTCTAACAATGGTAATAATCAATTGCCCAGAGCTGGGATCAAACCCCAGTTTCAGAGAAAATGCTTCAGTTAGAAAATAGTTACTAACACAAGTTATTCTTTAATGACATAAGCAAATTAAACATTGCTGTATAAAGAGTCTTAATTTTCTTGATAACCCCAATACTCATGGATCAACAGTTACAGCTTTGTTTAATCTCTATACATTCTTCAATATTATAATGTGTCTGAAAGTCTGGCAAACTAAAGTGTGGTGTATTTTGACACAAAGGCTTGTGGTATGCAGTGTTAATACATGACAAAAATCTCCCTGCAGTCATACCTCCATTTTTTTGTCATCATTGGATCCTTGCACACAGCCCTCTACCCCCACACCCCCTTGTCCTCCTCCTCTCCTCCAGCTGCCTCTTAAACCAGCTCCTCATCCTTGGCCTGGATTCAGCTGCCTTCTTTTCTCTGGGCCTTGTCATTTTTGCATCCCTCCTTCCCCACTGCTCTCCAACACTGCCTTTAATCTCCAGCATACACAACCTAGTGTTCCTCTATAGCGCTGGGCAATTTTGATAAACTGCTAATTTAGAAAATATAGAGAACATAGCAAAAGTCTATAAATGCTTCTGCTTAAATAGTAGCGAAGTAAATAGTGTGCTACTGTAATTGAATATTTAGTCAACTCAAACAAGTATTATATAGAGTAGATACCAAGAGCAAATGCACGTATAAAGTGTAAACAAAATGGTAAAAAAACTGGAATATTGGTCCCTCAGAAACTCGCACTATTCACACTAAAACAACATGGTTAAAATACTTGGAGAGACACAGTATTTTATTTACTTACGCACAGAACAGTAAAACATCACGGCACCTCTGTTCCCAGCTGGGACCTCTGTCGTGTTGCCATAACAACAGTTGATGACCCAGCAGAAAAACACCTGTGGTTAATATGTTCTTTCTGCTACTGGGCTGGATACGAATCTTCAAACAAAGACATGGACCTGTTTAAAATCCCACAAATATACAAATAAACACATAAAATAGAAAGAGATCGATCAGGAGTTTCTATGTTTGCTATTTGTGTGATATTTGTTTCCCACGTTGCACTTTCAAAACAACAGTGAACAGTGACCGTGCTGCCGTGTAAACTTCATAAAATGTGTGTAAAATCATCAAAAGAGAGTTCCGAGGCACTCTGTTTGTAGATAAAGTAAAAGTCTGTTATTACATTAGACGAGCAAATGCATAGTGACTCAGTGTCTTCGTCAGGCCAATATTAAGGACCGTTAAGATTCATTATTGTGATATGGGTCAAAGGACAGTGGTGATGATCCAGGACACTCAACATTCAACAACATTTATGGACATCTATTAAGATTTATTGACATTGGTCATCTGCCTCTTACGTATGTGGTTTTTCTCATTGCATTTTCTGTGTTTTAACTGTTTGATTCTCTGATTTGTTTTGGCAAGTCAACAGCTTTCTAAAGTCCTCCTGCACTGCGTGTACATCACGTAGGGCTATACAGAAATTAATTGAATTGGTATTTGTGCGACAGTAGCTCAGTTGGTAGAGCATTGGCCTTTGGGCCCGAAGGTTGTGGGTTCAAACCCATGGAATGACCTACTTCACGACTCCCACTGATGACTTCTGTCGTTGTGTCCTTGGGCAAGACACTTAACCCCACCTTGCCCGAAGCCCCCACTGAAAGATCTCAGCTCCTGTGGACTCACCACCTGC
>JAPMNZ010921758.1:0-24215 GCA_029875035.1 Pomatoschistus microps
TGCACTACAACAAGAAAAGAGTCTTCTGCTGCTGGACACCTGAATTTCTCCAACGGGGATCAATAAAGTATTTATCTATCTATCTATCTACAGGTACACAATAATGGCTTGATAATAGAAACTAAGCAGACTTGCATTGCTACAAATTCAAAATGTCTCTATTCCAGTCTGATTCCAACCTGTAATGTGGAGTCTGTATGTTTCTCTCTTGAGTTAAGTTCCTGAGTGCTGTATGTCTAACAAGTTCAATAATGTGTCCTAAAATTCATCACCAAAACGCTATTGACCTTTGGAATCTCAACACCATTATAATAAACGCCTTCTAAATGCATTCTAAATAACTGATCTAGACAACACAATATACTCTTGCATACTCTAACATACACATTTATGTTTCCATTAGGCCAATTCATACTTAGCTTAGAACAGCCAGACTTTTAAATAAAAATGTTCCACTAAAACGTAATTGACTTAACTCTGTATCATTATCTGTGTACATTTTGTTTTTGCTTTTGTCCTCTCAAACTGTGCTACTTGAAATATCCAGAAGATGGCAGTAAGTCCCTGAAACATTCCCAGAATTTTCTCAGCGTCATTTTCTTGCAAGGGGTTCTGAGATCTGTGTGCGTTTCGGGATGCCAGATTAAGCAAAAACTATAGGAAAGAATGATATCACATTTTGTGAGTAGATCAAATGTGATGGTGGAAAGATCCATTAACAATGTGGGAGATCTGTGGCTTTGGCAGGGTATGTGCTCTCCGAGTGCACCTTCTACTTTGTATTACTTCACTTTCTCCTCAAGGGTAAAAATAAACACATTTGTTGCAGGGATTTCAGCCCTAATGTCTCTTACTTATTGACAAAGTACAATAAAAGAGACGAGGAAACATTTTATTTGAGTTGAAAAATGGTTTGTTTGTCACTCACACATAGTCTCAAATTAAGAAATTTGGACCAGACCTGGAAAAATAGGGAATACATACAGTGTGGCAGGGCCTACAACATTACACTATGGTAATGTTTTCAAAACATCAGTATCGGTCAGGAGTCAAGATTAAGATTAAGTTTAAGATTAAGATTAAGAGATCCTTTATTTGTCCCACATTCGGAAGATATCAGATAGATGGGGCCGATGTGAACAAGCCGGCAATTATTTCAGTGTATTTGATGTGTATGTAGTCTTAGATGTGAGAGTAGAGGCGGGGGTGTTTGTTTTTGCACAAGCGCATAAATGTAAACATCAGATGAAGCGGTTGCTGAAGGCTGCAAAAAATATGTGTGTTTTATATATACATACCATATCCATACTGGTATGGTAATATCGGCCATAACAGAAATGTTAGTTATCATCGGTTATCATATTGGCTACAATTTTAACATCGGTCTTCACTACACAAAACACATGTCTTGATGTAAACCAGCGGTTGTAAGTTAATCATCTTTTAGTGGTTCTCACAGACGCTGTTATGAATATATGGGGGCGACAGTGGCTCAGTTGGTTGAGCATTGGCCTTTGAGCCTGAAGGTTGTGGGTTCGAGCCCAACATAAGACCTACTTCACGACTCCCACTGATGATTGCTGTCATTGTGTCCTTGGGCAAGACACTTAACCCCACTTTGCCTGAAGCTCCCACTGAAAGATCTCAGCTCCTGTGGACTCACCACCTGCAGGAGGATCAGTGAGGGACTGGGGCTCCGTGTACTGTGTGCAGCTCTGACTGCCACTCCCCGACCCAGAAATGGATAAAGGGGAAGAAAATGGATGGATGGATGTTATGAATATATATCCAGACCCAATGGCAGTCAGATGATGGTATATCTATAGTGCTACAACCCCCTCCAATCAATCATATACTCACCGGGAGCACTTTACAGGGTGATAATCCCTGCAGTCTCCCATCCCAATACTAACCAGGTTCTGTAACACGTAGCTTCAGATATGCAACAAGATCAGGCTTTGGAAAGCAGGTAGGGCCACAAATATCAATATTTCATTTGCTATTTTGGATTAATAGGCCCGCGTTGGTAGGGAATTAATTGAGGCTCATTGAAAAAGGAGTCAATAGGCTAATTCCTGCATATTCACATTAATGTATCCTCTTGATCATAACCACAAAAGTGTTTAGTACATTTAATGACATCGCGTTATGCTCTCTCTACTGTCTACAGTGATGTGTTGGTACTCACAGCCAAATATGTTTTCAAACCCCAGTTCTGTCGTGCATGGCTCACTACTCCCAGCTGCACACTGCATGCTAAACTAATGGTAGGGAACCTCTGTCAGACCCGGGCCCTCATCACGAGCACCCAGCCATCGGGGTTCAACCTCATGTGTGACTATTAGCACACAGAGGCTGGGTGCAGATATCCACATGGGGGTTTACCGTAGGGGGAGCCGGTCACTGTTGTGGAGCACGCTTATACAGGCTGCACTTCCCAAGGACATTAGTGGTGCAGTCCACAGGCTCTGGGGTGGCAGCCTATCATTAGTGTGCCGCTAGAGCCCAGAGAGGTGATAGTGGAAGGGGAATTGCGGGCTTTCATGTATCCACAAGCCGGTCCACGATATGCCAAGCCGAGTGTGGTAATTTAGCTCAGAGGTGACGGAAAATGGTAGGTTAGTTTAATGGCGAGTTTGTGTGGCCATGTAAAAGCCTTCATCAGAGAGTGGGCGATGAAGTGAACGGAAGAGAGGAACCAGAGACCAGTGGGGTTGGAGAGTGTGTCAGATGGTGACAGAAGTGGGGGTTTGAGCCAAAAAAAACTAAAAAAAACTCCACGAAACATTTTTTATTTGGACAGAAGACGATCAGATTCACACATTAAATACAATAAATGTACCGGAACCATATTATTACATCTGACCACTAATACTAAATACTAATGTCCCGAACGGTCCACATTCATACTGCACCTTAATTTGTGGATGAAATAATGTCTTTGAGCACTTTTAACTGTCTGCTAGTTTTATATGTAGTGTCTTTAAATGAATAATTTTCTACTTGTGTTACCTGCCTCAGGACAGGAAATGGAAATGAGCTTTGTATATTTTACACTGTGACTGTCCCCATCAATAAAATAGAAATGTCTGATTGAAAAGCTTCTGAAGCAAAAAGCTTGTGTGACCAGTACAAACTCTCAAAGTATGTTAATAAATGACCACAACATATTTGAAAGAACAGTATTACTTTTTAGTAACACATGCATTTATCATTAACCAATAAATCTATCTATACCATATATCTATTACAATACTGTGACCATTTATCTATAAATGCAAGTAACACATGCTTTAATTCAACTATTCCGTAACTGAGCTGCATGAAAACTGTCTTCTAGTAGAAGGAATTTACTATGATCTCTTAAACTATGTCATGTATTGAATTAGAAAATAATTGCAACACCTTCTGGAGAACATAACATTGAATAATCAACAAGGCCTTGAAATTCCATAAGCTTTGATTTGAGAGATAATAGATCTGTATGATTACAGTATTGTTTACCTAAGTAAACAGTTGTACAGCGTGTTTCTGCAATAAACCAATATTATTCATTTTAAGCCTTGAAAGTAGCGCCCACACAGTCAGTCATGTATGGAAGTTTCAAAGTACAGAGGATTATAAGATGCATCTTTAGCTTAAAAGTTTTTCAATTGTCTTATTTCCATATGCTATATATATATATAGGAATCTGGAGACAATTGTAATGCGTGATAGGGAATCTAACCACCTACCCAAAGTACATGCTCTATCTGTAATCAACAGTTTGCTGTTTTCAGGCTGAAATAGTGAAATCTATTGGATATATATTTACAATGTGCTCAAACTGGATTTAATAATGACTAATTCCAGATAAATAATTAAACTGTAGAAGAATCCGTGTCCCATCAGAAAAGTAATACATGCACTTTGAGAAACATTTCCTCATTTTTACAAATACATCCACTGGTATCAGTTGTATAAAACGCATCTGCATCTCTGTCATGCTTAAATAAACACTTATTTTACATGCTTGAAAAACAAGATGTTTCCTCCTTGTGGGTAAGTTACACACATTTGTGTTAATGTTGTAGATTTGTATTTGTAGGACAGAAGCCAATACAACTCTAAGTGAAAATGTTCCCAGATCATTATTTAGAATCATCAAACGGCCCTATTTTAATACGATTATTAGTATTATTGAGGTTTTTTATTCTGTTTATACTGCAAACATTACGTGACATCTGCATATAAAACACATAGACCAGAGATGGTAATGACAAAGAATATGTGAAAATTGACAATTTGTTTTTAATGTGGATTGAATAATTACAGATAAAGTAGATAAAAACCAAGGCTTGATTTTGAAATGTACTATAGTTACCAGGAATTATGTTTCAACTTCAACCCTCCAGCACATTTTTAAAAATAAGCCATTGGAATGTTGTGATGTCACATGCAAGCAACATAATTATTTTGTTGATATATAGTGTCAAAATGTAGTGATGTTTGTTGTCCTGACCTGTGCTTATTTATTCCCGAACACTCTGTTTTTAATTTAAAATTTCTACTAGAAGAGAAAAAATCTATTCACCATCTCTGTCTCCCTTGGCAACAGGTTATAATCCATAGTTACGATGAGCGGTTGCTAGGTGCGTGGATGATGGTGTGGAGATGACGAGGGACAGGTGAAAACACGACAAGAGTCAGGGCAACAAGGAGTCGCACTCTCAAAACTGAAGCACAGAAGCACGAGGAGCAGGAGGAGCACAAGGAGCAGCACGAGGAGCACAAGCAACAGTGTAACAAGAACAGATGCTTCACTGGACTGTGCAGAGGCTTCTGAGGGAGGAGCCCACTCCACTGGACCAACGCTGGGCTTTAACAGTGAACTATTATGTGCAAGTCAAATTCTATTTTGTGGTGTGAACAAATCAGATCACAACATGCTGTGTTGATCTTCATGAAAAACATTGTATTTTGTATAGTTATAAGAAACAGCCCTGTGCGTCACCAGTTGACACTTTGGGCTGAAAGATGATTGGCTGAGTGAGGGTGGTACTCCCAGTGAAAATTATGGAATAAAACTGTTTGAGAGGAAGGGAAATCCTTTTATATTTTTCATTGTATAGTTATTTTTTGGTGGTTTGAAAGCCATATTCCAGTTACTCTTTCAGGGTTTTAAAATATTACAGTAATTGTGTGTTCAGTCGCTTTGATGTACATATTTGTTAACAAGTATTTGTTATTTTAATTTATTTGAGGAGGAAAAACACAACCAGATAATAGAGTATATTCCCAGTTGTTAATAATACAGTGCAGTTTGCATAATTCAAATACCAACATGAAATGTGAATATAGATACTAAAATTGTTCTGAATAAATATGTATACTGCTGAAGCACTAGCAGTGCTCATGTTGTATTTCTAGTGTATCCTTTGATCAAGGCATTTGGGACTTTTCATACTGAGTTGCTTGCATGAAAGAGGAAAGTTTGGTTTGGGATGAAACCTACAGGCACGTAGAGGCCATCCTTGTACAGTTTGACCCATAGGTGGCAGTAGCACCGTGCCTCACCACTTGGGACACTTAACCGTGCTCTTTCATGAGATCAAAGGCAGTTCCATGCCAGCAGCAACAGCACCCATCAACGCCTCTGTCAAACTCAGGACTAGTTTCTGACAGTCGAAAAAAAAGATATTAATGACGCCACAGAGTACAAATCCATATTCAAAAACAAGGCTTTTTTTCTTGTTCACTTCCTTGATATTATAAGCATAATAATGATACATCCTAAAAAACAACCTGTTGGAAAAACAACACTGTAAACCAAATAACACTCGAATGACCTGACATCATCTCCTTCAAACTGGAACTTTTCTTTGAGGGCAGGCCCCTATTGGTTGATTGGAATGACTCCAGTAATTGGATTCCATTCCTAATTGAAACGTAATAAAAATGCATCAGTAGACGTGTAACCAACAATTACCTCATGCAAATCTCTTGATGAATTGATCTGAGGGCCATAATTGCTGCTGTAAAAAAAGAGAAAAATGCATTGATTTCTCCTGAATAAGCATCAATTGAAATCACCCCACACTGGGCTTAATCTGCCTCGCGTGGAAGCGTTTGTCATCGGGCTTGGCTCGTGTTCGGAGGTGTGCAAAGAAATGAAAACATCTGCATGCTTTCATATGGAATTGCCAGACAGATTGGGCATTTGAGAGTTTGTTTCACGTCGTACATTTGGGTGTGTGAAGGAAGGAAACTAAAGTGGAAATGTCGTTGGCTTTGTTTCCCTCTTCATCATGATGTTTGGCAGGTTATGACTACACAATCTGCTCAGGCTGTGGCTCCGGCAGAGGCGAACACACTGTTGCCTGTTTGGATGAGAAAAATCAAATGGATCTATCCAGCATTATGACTGCTTGTATTCTTTCTAGTCAACATTGTGGAAATCAGCCCTTTGTCTTCTGATGAGGACAGTGTAGAAGGAAAGGGTTAAAGCATCTTCTGAGTTATTGCCTACCGCTGTAGTCATAGCAACAGGTTAATAAGTATTTCTCTGATCTCTCTCTGTTGCTGCACAGGTTGCTAAGATACAAATACCATCCCGGACCCTGTGGACTGAACTAAAACATCTTTTGATAATGAGCGTCAAACATTTTGACCTCAACATATGATGACGTGACGAACAACTATATTTTCTGAATGATATTAAGAAAAACAGCAAAGTGTTGCACTAATAGTAACAGAGAGAGTAAGTTCCAGCATGGACCTAAGCAGGCCAAACTCAAGCACAGGAAAACAAGTGACTTATTATGAACGACTACCTCACACCTCGGAGCCGAGTGGTTGGCTCATGTCTAAAGGTAAACGGGCCAATCGGCTTTGGAACATAGTGGCTGTTCCTAGACGTGTGTGAGAAACCAAGGGCAAATTAAGCATTGCCTCTGAGTTGCATCATTCTCTCTCACAGCTCTATTAGCAGGCTAGCCACAATGTCTCTTTACGAGAGCCGCTCTCAGAGCAGAATTAGGCACACTTCCCTGCAGTGATATTTCTTTTTATGAAGCACGCTGACATCCTGTGTGCCAGTTCTTACACGAGAAAAGACATTCTGTGTTAAAAATGGCAAGTATGGATACCTCTGCTCCACATGAGGTGACTTATGAGCATGTGGAGTAGTGATTACATGTAGATTGTCTATTCCAATTGGATTAGCTTCTATTAATCTGATTATATCGATGAGAATGCTGTATACGTACATAAAATCATTCTGTACATGCTTCTCTCTCTACAAACCGAGCTCAGACCCATTGATTCAGAACGATAGACTTGTGTTTAGACTGACACAATAAGTGAATAAACAGACACACTGGTTGATTGGTGGAAGCTGTGATGCCACAGTAGGGAGTGCACAAGTCGTTTTTGAAGATAATGCTCCATCCCTCAGTTCTCTTTTGTCACTGAGCCACATTCTTTCCCCTGGTTCAGTCGTCTGCCTGCAGCGGCTATTTACATCATAGTGCTGCATGTGTGTGCCATTCCTCCAAAATTAGCCTTTACCCATGTGTGCTAATCCGGCAGCCATAATTGTGTATTTGTGTGATTAAGACTGTAATAGCAAAATAATGACACTTCATTTTGATTTATGAGATCGGGTGACAGTTTGTGTCTGGAAGGTGCCAGGTAAAATGACACTGGCCCATCAGCGCTAAAGTGATCTTTAGCTAATCCATTCAAATGTGTCGCGGGACATGTGTGCCACAGAGTCTGAAGGTCATGAAAACCTTTATCTGACGTGTCACTGAAGCATGAATAACAAAGAGATTCAACAATGAAGGAAGACACAGGGCTAATCCACTTTCTTTATTAAAGTGACATAGTGAAGATTTGAGAGATTTTGACAGCGCAAGTATGATGAGGCTCTATCACTACATTACTGATTTTCAGTTCTCAGAAAGTTGAATAGGATCCACAAATTCCAAAGAGTGTTCTTTTAAGCACAACAGTCCTTTTCTCTGTATGTACAGATGAGGCTGCCCACTCTCCTATACTGATTAAAGGCTCTTGGCTCCCACGGGGGCCCGGCTGCTTTGGGTTCATTCAATGGCTGCCTTGATTACTTGATTGGACTCATTGATTGAAGGAGAACTTTAATGACCTATTATCTCTAGTGTTAATCAGGTGTTGACAGACAGCTAAGGCAACGGGCAGGGCTGAAGGCCAAACTGGACAGAACCCACCAGGCTCCTGCTGCTTCTACTGAGTCAAAGGCTGACACACGGCCCAGAAAGCCAAGTCTCCACAACATGCACAGACTGTCAGCCACGTAACGTCTTATGTTTCGGCCTCGTGCATCTGTCATCTGTGACTCAGATGTTTTTAACTCTAACTTTATGATTTACCATCCACCCAATTATATAAAGAGCTGTATAGCTTTGCTCCAGCTTTTGAGTTTCTCCAAGGATCTTTCCTTAGTTCAAAATGTACCAAACGGAAGTAATTTCAGTGTTGAAAGTGAACATTACACAGTGTTTCACCGGTTTGTTTAATGTCAGTTGTCACCGTGTTACACAACATCCAGAAGACTCAACATATGTTTTACGCTGTTCAGAAAACTGTAACAATGACTAAACAGTAGCAACAACACTCCCAAAACTGAGGAACAGAACCGACAGTAACATCCCCAAGACAAGGTCCATTGACTGGTAAATCAAAGAAAAAGAGTATAGTAGATAATTGTTACTTTAATTACCGTATTTTCTGGACTGTAAGCCGGACTTGATCATAAGCCGCAGGCTAACATTTTTAGAAATAAATGTAATTTTGTACGAATACAAGCCGCACTGGATTATAAACCGCACCTATCCCACATTATAATATTGAAAAATGTTTCTCAAAATCGTTTATCTTGTCTTCTTTTTTCTGTGATCAATGAGAGTAATGGTGCTTTCACACTGGATCACGACTTTCAATGCAAAGTCAATGGTGACGCGCGTTCGAGCGTCAAACTGCATGTGCGTCTTGGGAGGCACGGACTGGGCGGCAAAGGCGCGGCAGAGGCGCAGGAGCGAAAAATATACGAACGCAGGAGATAAATGTTGCTGAGCGTTTCCTCTGGACTTCCGGCGGGCGCCACCGCTGGCCAGGACTTCTGGTGTGAAGACCCCTCAGCGTCAGCGTTCCAGCGTCTGCGGTGTGAAAGCACCTTAAGAAGTGAGTCACTGACAGTTCTCAATCTTCCAGTGTCAAACCGAAAGATGAGGAGCAACATTTACTGGTCTCTTTTCACTTTGATGTTTGTACAAGGATCCACCTTACACGATACGCACCTTACTATACGCATTGCCTTCAATATGCAGGAGAAAAACTGCGGCTTGTAGTTTGTAAAATACGGATACTTGGATTTGATCCGCATGTTATTTGAAAAAAATAAGGATCCAATCTCCAATCAGAGTCATTTCAAGCATCTAATCTCTCAATTCATAGTTCATTCAAATAGCTTCAGTCCAAGCACACTTTTGACCCACAGGATACATTTCCATATCTGCAGCACTGACCACCAATCGATTGGCACATCTACTGAACACACAAGTAGCAGCAGGGAAGAGAGATGACCAGTGGAGAGCGACGCAAGGGTACACAGAAAGTTTCCACACAACGAAGAAGAGTCCGTAACGAAGGAAAAGCAATGATTACTGTGAGCTCCATCACACAAAGCTCTTCCAATGGAAATGTGAAAGTGAAAGAGCACTCTTCTGTCCAGGGGGCAAAGCTCTGGAACTCTTTAAGACCTCTGCTTAAACTCAAGTCAAACTGAAGTGATTTTTTTTAAAAAGACAAGCTCGTGAGAATCAATTAGTTGGGGGTCACGTCCTGCCTTTGTAAAATGTGAATGTAACAATGTAAAATGTGTTTTGTGTGAAAAGTCCTTCCAGGGACTGACATTGAAAATTAGCCTTGGCGATGAATGTTGTAGTGTTTCAAGTATTCGTTGTCTCACTTGTCCCTATCAAACTAATATATACATACATAACGCACAAATACTAGCCACTGGTACGGTTCTCGCATTTAGAGGATTGACCCTTTAATGTACACTCTGTAAAGAAAGCAACGTATTTATGTTTCTTTTTTGGATTTTCTAAGATGAACCCCAGTTAGTTTTATTATAGGCCTTTATGGAATGGTTGAGATGCAGTTTGATGAGATAAAGTGCAGAAAACCAAGTGAGATAACCCAATGAGGTATAGATTTCAGTTAGATACTATATGGATTTAGATAACATAGATGTAGTGACTCAAAAAGTGAATCATCAAAGGGTTGAGGAGGGTTTCTATCTATTCCAATACTGGGCTTCTACCATGCATCACCGCCAGTAGACCTGCATTAACATTCCTTATCATCACCTTAGTCTGTACAGTATTAAGTGATCCATTTCGTCAGGCCTCATTGTGCATTCTCCGGCACACTCTGTAAACAACCAAGTTACAGGCGCCTACATCACCTTCACTATCACCTGCTGAAATCTTGTGTGTTCAACCCCACTCCCTCCTCTGTCTCATCTACCCTCAGCCCACTGCATTTCATCCTTCTCTTTAATTATCTCCCTTTTCAATCCCAGCATCTTCAGGTCTCATCAATGCCTCTTAATTTCCATCAATACGGCTGCAGCCTAAGCTCTCCCCACCTGTCCGGTCACCATGGCAACGGCACTTCTGACAACAAAGAGCTCTGTAAGACATGGCATGCTGTATTCCCCTTGATTAGATATTGATTAAGCTTTTGTAATACATAATAGGCTTTTCTTCCACACCTTCTCATTGCACTTATTTAGTTAGAATCTTTTGTTATTCAGGAATCTACATGCTAAGCAGGCCGGACTCAAAAGCAGCTATCGGAGAGAGGAATACCATGGGCGATATACAGCCCCACATAGAGGCCCATACATGCAAATCAACATTATAAAGAGCGCAGGCGACAGCGCGTTTATGTTGGGAAAGTGGCATTGCTTATGCGTTGCGGCATGTTCCATTAACGGGACATGCTAATAGTGCCTGTTGGAGTGTGGAGAGTGTCCCTAATGGATGCACTGATAGATTAATGGACTATAAGAGTCAAACGCTAAATACATCGTAAGTGACATGTGATAAGTCAGGATAGTAAATATTTGTGTAGAGCAGAGTGAAGAAGTTGAAAAGCCATTACACATGATTACCTGTGGACATGACATTCTTTTTAGTTAAATGTGACACAAAGTAATGGTGCGTTGCCCAATTCCCCTTCCAACTTATCAGTATGCAGAGCGCCGCTGACATGATACAATTGGTTTGTTCGGATCGACGGAATTAGCCTGTGATGAACGGAGGATTTGAGATGTAAATATATGAGAAGTTCAGATTGCATTAAGAATATATCAAAGTTATTTTATGGTAGATTTCACTTTCTATTGTCTCGTTTGTGTATGAATCTTCCATGTAAAACAATTCCACTGTTTTGCCACTCAATTTCAGCGGAGATTCATGTTGCCAAAAATTCATTAAGAAGAGAAGCTAATCGGCGCGGTGGCTGAGTGGATAGCACTTTTGCCTCTCAGCAAGAAGGTCCTGGGTTCAAATCCCGGTCGGAACAGGGTCTTTCTGAGTGGAGTTTGCATGCTCTCCCTGTGCCTGAGTAGGTTTCTTCCGGGTACTCCTGTTTCCCTTACCACTAAAAACATGATCACTAGGTCAATTCCTCCAGCTCCGGTAGTCCTGACCAAGCCAAGCATCAACATCTGGAGATAGGTTCCCGGGCGCTGTTACTATGGAGACCACTGCTCCTGACGTAAGCCTTCGTGGCATCAGGATGGGTCAAATGCAGAGGATTGAATTGCCCTACGGGGATTAATAAAGTGCACGTTTACCTTTAATCGATAACCATGTTGCATCTCATGTTGTACTATATTATATTTTAGATTTTTTTTAAAAGACTGGTAACACAAAAATAAAACTTTTCTTTTTTGCCGACATCTGGCTTTAAATATCAAAACCAGGGTTTAAACTCTAATCTTTGAAAAATCCATTTTCCGCTTCACTTTGTTGGGAGCTTCCACCTTTGAACTCTTTAAGACAGCACTCAAACAACAGCAATAAAGTAAATACACACAAGAAAGTGGTTGTAGGATTTACGCTTAAGATTTGCGGATACAAGGTTGAGAAAAACAATTTTTCTCGTGCCGCACTGGGAGAACAGGGGGTCACAACTGTGGATAAACCCAAGTACCGTAAAGCACAGTGTTTGGAGCAATCTGACCTTTTTTTTAACAACTCAAACAAGGATAAAGACAACAAAATGTAATAACTTTCCCCTATCTAATCCATACTTCATGATTATCCCACACTCCAAAACATTGGAAAGAATGGGACTGTCAAAAGAGTCTTGTTGTTCCATTTTCTTTCCCACGGCCCCCCTCCTGGAGACAAACAAACAAAACCCTGTTAGCACATTTCATCAGCTTTAGGGGTTACAGAACAGATTGAGTATCGACAATGGTGGCTGTCGAGGCTTATGGCTCAAAAGCAGCCAGTGGAGGGAAAATCTCAGGGGTAGGAGATGCAATCGAAAGGACCAAAATAATTCTGCAGGACTCACTCGAGGAACAATCCAGTTTGTCATGTGGAATCATGGAGTGTCTGGCGCACAATGAAAAAGGCTCCCTGGAGGATTTCGCCAACCGGAGTCAACAATGGCCACGAGTTAGTGCCCCACCTGGCTGGTCTTTGTCTTTTTATCATCTGCAAATTTAGCAACCGTAAATCTATTTCCGCAGCAACACCGAAAGGACCGATAAACAAGAAATGATGTCCGGTGTCTCGGGATAGGTCATTGTTTGTCTCTGGGGTGTCGTAGCAAAACATTCTGGGAGCCATTACAATCAGAGGGTGTTAATGTTTCCTTCTGTTGTGATGGACATTAGTGGAAGCTGAAGGAATTTGCTCAACCATTCCAAATGAAAAAAAAAACAAGGTTCATGAAGCACAGTTACTTTTGCTTGAACTCTCAATAACGGTTACATGGAAGAAAAGTCCACATATATACTGTATATATCATGTATCTGACCCAAAGTGTAAATGCACATCTGTTGGCATGAAATCCTGCTACCAAATTGCTATAAAGCATTAATAAAGATTGATCTAGCTCAAAGTTAAGACCAAAATCTTCAGCAAGTTCACTGCATGGTTTTTGCCCCAGTTTTTCCATATAGATATACTTGTAGAATAATTAGTCAATCAATAAATTGTTGGTCAACTAAGAAACAACAAAGACTGATTAAAAGGCTTCTAACCTTCTCAATTAATTTGGGTGGGATTAAATATGTTTTTACTTCTTCCTACTCCTTTTTGTTCATGAAACAAGACAAGGTGTTATTTTTATTAATTATTAACATTACTATTGTTGTATTTACGCATACTTCTATGTTCAAGTGAAAATTAATATTCATTTAATTTGGTGCTTTTGTTATGTAGTAAGTAAGTAATCTTTATTTATATACCGCCTTTCACAGACCAGAGTCACAAAGAGGTTTATAATTGTAATTTTTTGGGCATTTGTCTCTCACTCCACACAGAGATAGTGGTAGGGGAAACCGGAGCACCCGGAGGAAACCTACGCAGACACGGGGAGAACATGCAAACTCCACTAAGACCCTGTTCCGACCGGGATTCGAACCCAGGACCTTCTTTCTGCGAAGCGAGAGTACTATCAACTCAGCCACCGTGCCGCCCATGGATGTAGTTGTATATACAATTGTTTTTCAGTATCTTGTTTTGGTTAAGTTTTGTAACTTGTCATGTATGAAATGAAAATAAATGAAATGAAAAACAACCCTAAAGAAATCTACTTCTTATGGTTGGACCTTAGGCCTTTAGTTTTAACTTCCAAATGCATGAAATAAGATACTGTGTAGTGCTGAACTCTCTTGTACAATGATAAGACTCAAAACCAACTCAACAGCATCTTCATGTGATACTTCACTTATCACTAGTATTGTGTCTGTTTCATAATAACAATGATTGCTTTCTTGATAAACTCCTGACTTTTAGCACATTATTTACTTTTTTGAGAATCAAAGAACTCACCGAATCTGTCGTCTCACTCGCTTATCAAAAGCTTGTGCCCCATTAGTCACTATTCTATATTCTGTTCCAAAAAATACCTCTGCTTTATGTTGTGTATTCTAACCTTGGCTGGAATGTGTGTGTGTGTGTGTTTGTGTGTGTGAGCAGTGCAGTTTTAATGATGTCAGTTTGAGGTTACAAAACTGCAATGACTATGGATAAAACACAAATTATTAAAATCTATATTTGCTGTCGCTGTAATGCAAACTTGATAAAAAAGCTGCACTTGCATCACCTGATTTTGTTCGCACTGTAACATTCAACACAACACGAGTGGAATATCCATTTCCCTTTAATCAATGTGCAATTTATTTCCCTCCCCCTCACAATTTCCCGTCCATATATTATGCATTATTCGCCCTTTTTAAATGATTTCCTTCTAACCTTCTCATTTAATTTGGTGCACAGATGTGGTTTGCACTTTCACTATGTTAATACAAAGACATGTTCTAAAACCATTATATTTCCATCATGTTAAACAGTGAAAGCAGATAAATCAAGTGTTCCTACAGAAGAGCTTGTAATATTTGAGAAATATATGGTAGACCCAGTTTGATGTTCTATCGTGCATTATGCCTTTATTTGATTCATGTCATTTCATTTTCACACATTGTATTTTTCTCCATCCCCGATAAATGTTTAGGGCCAAGAGGAACATGGGAAATGATGATGAAGCAGAGAAAAAAGGACACTGCAAAGTGTTTTCTACAGGACTGTGCTTTATTTTAGTCTAAGCAGAATATAATGAACTAGAACTACAGAGTTCAGGAGCACTATGGGAGTTATCACTCCGAAACAGGGAAACAGACCGAGCCAACATTAATTCAAATTACGTCTCTGTTTCAACAAAAGAGTTAATTTAATCAACAAATGTAGAAAAAAATAAATTGAATTTATTTAACTAATCTATATTTATGTAAAATTATTCATTATGTCAATAAATGATTGGAATGAAATTTAGACAGTGAAGCTGGGAATGTAAGTAGTTTAGCATACAAAGATTGATGGTGCAAAATGCCTGACAACTATATATAAATTAAAGGCTCTATTCAAACGCTTGATTAGAGCAAAGTGCTCAGTCATCTGAGTTTTTTTTTACATTTTGGTCCTTGTAACCAATGAAAATGGAAGTAGATGACCATATCCTTTGTGTCAAATGGACTTGAGGCAAAGAGATTTCTTACAACAGATTGGACACGTTCAGAGTTTTTGGCATTCCCACATTACAGTGTGATGACCACTGTTCACAGGTAGTACTGTCAGAGAGAACAGACTGGGTTAAGGCAGAATTCCCTCGTAACATAAATCTGACGGCAGCAAAGCATTGTGGCACAGTGCTGTACATTACAACACACAGGTGATGAAAACATTGACCATAAACAAAAACGACATCAGTAATCATACTAAGAAAGCTGGTATCTAAAAAGAACAAACATGACAGTTTTTATACGTCTGAAACCGTGGGATGTGACAGCAATTTACTCACAATCAATCCAGGCTGTTTTTCTTTTAACATCCAAAGGCATCAAATGAGATTCTCTGTAGTGCTGAACTCTGTTGTGCAATGGATTCTATGTTTCTTTTTGTTTTCAGAATCCGTATGACTTGTACTGTCAGTCCCCATTTACAATGCAGATTGTACATTGATGACTTGAGATAGGAAAGTAAAGTTAATACATTTTTTTTTTCATTAAAATG
The DNA here is from genome assembly GCA_029875035.1 of Pomatoschistus microps. Classification (NCBI taxonomy): domain Eukaryota; kingdom Metazoa; phylum Chordata; class Actinopteri; order Gobiiformes; family Gobiidae; genus Pomatoschistus; species Pomatoschistus microps. The sequence goes on from JAPMNZ010921758.1 coordinate 15,840, forward strand.
ATGCATGCATTTTCTGTTACATAGATTGTGCAGTTGTAAAAGAACTCACACATTGAAAACAATTAAACCCATTTCAGTACAAGGGCACTGTGAAAGTGCAAACTGTGTGTTTCTCCCAGCTTCAGCTGATCATTAATCAAAGAAGAAATGAAAGCGTTTGACAAATGGTTTACATGGGTATAAAATGTCACTTCTTAAAATCAGTGCTTCACTATACAAGAAATAAAACAATAAATTGTATTATTTTTGATAAATTTGTGTCATAGCTTTTTTTCTTGAGTGAAATATATGTATTTTTTATTATTCAAACCTGTCTATTGTATGAGCTATAAAGAATGTCAAACACAATTGAAAAATAAGCTATATCATAGTATGTACAAGTCGATGCAGTTGTGTGGTCAGAGCAGTAGCAGGTAAGGTCAAGCGTGTGAATGTCAAGAGGAGGTCTACGCGCAGTTCTCTGGTTCTCCTAACCTCAGCATGAGTAAGTACCTGTGGTTCCACTGTGTGTGTGTCTTCTATAAAGGCCTATATACACAATAAACAATTATCTTGCAGCTTTAAAAATCCTTTAGGTAAAACTAACTCCTTTCTAGGTTGTGAAGCTCAGACCTCTACTTCTTAAGTTATTTTTGGACACAACTTCAAGTAAGCGAGAATGAACTGATTTGCACCATACCAATTACTGCAGAAATCATGTTTCTTCTGTCAGGAAATCAAGAGAAGTCTGTATACATGACAGCTCTCTCTGGAGCCATTGGCCTTTGAACAGTTCGCCACAAATCCCTTGTCAGGGCCTACAGAATGCATGCTCAAAACCCAAACTTGGAGTTCTTAAATGACTCTCGGATTAATATTCCCTCCCCCATTTTTTTTCCTTCCTTTTTTTTGACATCATTGTCCCACAGAGTTCAGCTTCAACATAAACTGCTGTACAACCGTCATCTTCTGTATTTTGTTATTTACATAAGGTAATAGAAAAAAGTCTTTGTCTTTATTACTCAGGCATGTTGGAGCACACCAAAAGCAATTCACTGTGCATTGTTGCGTGGATGACTTTCGCTTGGTTTAGAATGGCAAATATGGGATATCTAAAAACACTATAATTTGTGGTTGGTATAAGCCCTTCTGCTCATTCCCTGCTCTTTCAAGCCACTCTGACGTCTGCGATCGGCAAAACCTCCCTCATGGCCAACGGGGTAAGGCAAGGCTCTGAACCTCTCCACTAATCATGACATCATGGCGCCTGATGCCCTGAGTATTGAGATTTTGTGGAGTTTCAGTTTTAGCACACAGCACCCCCACCACCAAGTGCACTTTTCCTCTACCCTTTTACATTTTCTACAACCCATTCCTGCGAGATGATGGAAAAGCTCTCTCTTCCAAAGCAGCCATTAAACGGGAGGCATTAATTTCGTTCTTCTTGTCCAACAGGTTACTTTAATTATCTCTCTCTACTTTCAGTCAATTACATTTCACTTCCTTTCCTTGACAATCACAGCTATTTTAGGGTGAGTATGCACCTATGGGTGGGAAAAGACATTTATAAGAACCCATGCTTTAAGTTTATTACAGTAGTATTGAGTGTTGAGAGATCTACTCCATGGAGATTGTATAGATATGCAATAGGATAATAAATTGTACTGTTCATATGTGCCAGTGAAGGAAAAGCGAGCACTACTTTCAAAATGTTGTGTATTGACAAATCATTTGTCCATATTGTGTCTTCACTATCCCAAGTAAACCTTTCTCCACCTGCAATAGACCCTTTTACTGGTGATTCAATCAAGGACACTGCACCCAAAGAATCAAAGAAACACATGTGAGCTTATACAAAGCATGTAACATATCATAATTGCTACAAAATCAAACACTTCCAAAGTAGCAAATGTAAGCTTAAGAATCTCTGTCATTACAAAATATGAAATTGTCAGATGTGGGGTAAAACAAAAGGATAAAACACATTTCTTTGAGCATTAAATCCAAACACAATACATTGAGAACCCTCATTGTTTCTGCTGATTTCATGTTGCTATAGCATTATCCCTGGGATAGCGGAAATGCTACATAATGCTGCACTGTTGGCCAAGAGGACAGCCGAACACTACAAGACTTTGGCTCGCTGCGGACTCCATTCTTCAGCAGTGAACATTTGCACAACATATGACCTGTGACAATAAGCAATGGAAAGAATGCCTTATTGAAATAGGCATGCAATAATTACATTCTATCCTTATCTCAGTTTGTATAGTCTTATATGATAGTAAATTTATAATGATTCATCTTATTGTATAATGTCTTGCTTATTAAATATTTGCAGGCATATGAAAGAGTATACAAGGAGCGGCACTGAACCGTAAAACTATCTGAACCGCCACTCCTTCTGTGACGGATATTATTTGAAATTTGAACTACCAGCGTCTTTTTTTACAAATTGTTGCTGACAATAATGAGTTTTGCAATTGTTGCAGCTGGGTTACAGACAACAAAGGAGCACGCAACTAGAGCAAGGGTTTTGCAAGAGAAAGCGGACAAAGGTAGCGGCAGTCTTGGCACAGTCTGGCTAGACGCGTTAATGTAAGACAGCACAATGAGGTTACATTTGAAGATGTGGAACTTGGTTTTGACCCACTTGTTGTTGACGAAAGAACACTTCATACGTTGGTTTTTTCCTGTTTTTGATAATGCTACTCCTAGATACACTCATGGTTCTCAAACTTAAAGATGATTTGACATTCACCAATAAAGCACATTACTATTGGACCATTTTAAGGATACAAAAGCAAAGTGGTATTTTACTGCTAGGCTGGAAGATCCCTCTCTAGTTTGTGAAAGTATAGTTTGAGAACCGTGTATCTACATTTATAATATTGTGGAAGACTTCATAGCACATCCTCCCCCTTCTTACTTTTTGAAGTTTGGCAGTGTTATCATTGCCAGGTCAGCCTTGCCAGAGAGTAGGCACAAACATAATTCTATCTAATCTTCCTTCTGTCATCCGCGTGCATGTAAGGGACCATCTCTGCCGTCATTTGGTCCAAGTGATTATCCCGGTGATTTTTCACTCGGTAGCTGCTAATGTATAGAGGCTGGTGATTACGGTGTGATTAGGGAGAAAGGTGAAATAGCATGTCCAATACGGAGCGGGAGATAAATGAAGGGCTCTTTCCAAAGGAGAGTTTTGAAACTGCTGGGCTGGGTCTTTGGAAAGAGCATAGGCATGTAGAATCTCAGGACAGGGAGGATATGGGAGTACCAAACCTTCTGCTGATCTAAATGACGACAAATGGCAGTGCTGTATGTTCTGTTGAAATTGTTGGCAAATGTTCGTCGGAGCTCCTTCTGTTGGTTTTGGAATAGACTTGAAAACAGAGAGAGGTCTAATATGGGATTTCTAAGATGATAATATCATTTTTGCTACTGACATTTTGAAAGTCTGATCTTCCATATTTCTGGTATACGAGTCATATTGTTTAAAAGTTAGCATTTCATCTTCACTGTACAGTAATAGATGGTAATTTAAGGAATCTATTGATAATTTGGGGTTTGAAAAACATGGATACGTTCTAGTTAAATTTGGTCTGATTTCATATTTTTACTGTATTGTGGCTACTTGATACAAAATATGTACATAAGATCTTTAGGAATATCTTTGTGAATTCAGCCTCTCAGCTTTTCATCATGTGTGTCTATGTTTGACCTCATACTGTAGTAAAAATTGTTCCCATTGATTGCTTTTGTCTTAGTTATAATGGTCAAAATGTTGTTGCTGGAACGCTAAATTGCCCGGCTTGGCACCAGTTGTGAGCAAAACAATGACTGTCGCAGAAGTTTGGTATTCTCCAAAATGTTGAAATTTTGTGAATATTACATTTGTAACTATACATGCGAGAAAGTCTAAACTATTGCAGCAACTAGTAAACACATATCCTTGGCATCATATGCAGTTTATTTTACTAACAGCATGCATGTATAGTGAAGAGTACAGGTTCTTTCTGCTGGCAGTTTTAGTAGCTTTTTCCTCAAACTTTCTTCCCTTTGGCCTTCTGTCAATCTGTGGCTTTTGTTTTTCACACTCAAATGTAGAATCACAAAAGGTCATGGAAAATAACAAGAGCAAACAAAAGCAAAGACTTTGGGTGTCCGTTTCGCTTGGTCTTTACAGTGGATTGTCGCTTGAACACAAAAGGCTGCACCCTGTCCAGCGCAGCACTTGTTTTTCGTTTGTCCAATCATTCTTCTGTTTTTAGTGTTTTTTTTCTTTTAAACAGTCAAAGACGGATGATGGTGGTGACGTATACATCGTGATGAGCGAGATATCCAGTGGCTGATACCATTTATGTCCATGAAAGGAACTTGTGTACAGGGGCATGTGAACGCTTCCTTCTAACGTATCTTCCCATTTGTCCCAAACATAACAACTTCAAGTATTTCTTTTTTTTTTTAAACAACAGCATGGGTTTTGCAAATATACATTTTTCTACTCTATTTTGACTATTCTACATCCTGGTACTAAGCCAGAGCAAAGTCAGCCCCTATACTACGACACGCCATTTCTTTTTTAGACACTATTTCCATTTTCTTTTATTCATACTTACAGTAGGCCACTGGATATTGATTTAATGTTTTTTTGACTACGAGTAAATTGTAATATTTGCAGCTACAAGGTATGAGTTTTTAAATATATATATATTTATATATTTATATATTTATATTCTTTTAAAAAGCATTTAGTCCTTTGGTCCCTATTTCCTAAGGAATGATGCATGTAAATTATCCTGGATTCTTCTCCTCGTCTCTTCTCGTTTTTTCTTCTTTAATCCAGAGCTTGCCCTGTCACAGAGCACAACACCTGTGTAGGCACAAAAACCAAAATGGCAGCAGGCTGGTGTGTGTGTGTTCGTGTGTCGTGTGGTTCGCTTCACTTCAGTTCTTGAGTTGGCATTTGCACGTATTTATACATTGTACAAAGTTCGTTTTTTTTTCTTCATTTTATATCTTAGTGTATATGTTTGGTTTGTTTTTCTGTGTATTCTCTATATCCTGTGTCAGTATGCATGCTTTGAGCATAATGAGTCTATAAAGGTTTTTTTTTCCCCGTCATGTCTAAAAAACAGCAGCAAAAAGTTGGTCTCTGCAAAAAATCTTCTTCCACAGACGCCAAAGCAAAACAGGGAAAAAGAGGCATTTGCGAAGAAAAGAAGAATGAAAAAGAAGAATAAGAAAAACTCTGGGATCCTTCTTTCAGTCACCCAATCTTTCCACAGGTTTCTCCAGCAGGATCAAGGGACCACCCTTCCTTCATGATATGTAGCAGAGCAAGAAGTCTTTGTACTTTTACTGCACTTGTGGAAATAAGGTGTTGTGGCCCTTCATCCTGTGACACAGAGAGAAGAGAGACAGAAATAGTGGATTTAGAGCAGTGGTGCTGGCAAACATGCTCAGGGTTGCTGGATCCTGGTTATCACACAGACTGACAAGCACAGCCAACAGCATGAGAAACCGACAGGAAAGGAGGGTGAAAAAAACATGAGGGTGTCAGTCAAAAACAGAAATAGGTGGGCTAAGAGTGGGATGGAAGATTCTTCTTGGAACCATATGAAGAAAACGACATTTACTACATAAAAAGCCCCACCTCATTTAGAATAACCGTCCTGTGTGCAATAATGGAATAATGTATTGGACACAAAACAAAGAATAGAAGAACAGGCTGTAATTGCTATAGTTGTCCAGCGTGAATAAAACAAATAGACTTTAATCTGGGCTCAACAGAAAAACAAGAAACAACTCCTACACAGTTCTTTCTTTAAATGTGTTTACAGACTATCATCCCTAATATGTGGTGAGCAAGGATGTGGGTGTATCGCAACTAAGAAAACGGCTCCCCAGGAAACAAGATGAAAAGGTCTGATGGTGTGTGCCTTGTACTTCTGTTTTGTACCTATCCTGTAAATGAGCTTATTACTATTTCATATGTCGCTCTACGCTGGGGAAGGGATTGAAACTTGTTCTGTGTATTAAAGCAAACGCGGTCATTAGGAATATAAACCGCCTCCCCAATAGCCCTGTGCCATCTCAAAAGTCACTAGCTTCTAACACAATTTCAACATGAACTCCAGCGTTTTGGCATGAGCTATTTGTCTTTACATTACATCCCCTTAATAGTGCAATCTTTTGGAGAGCTCCATAAGACACCTGACTGTTAAGAGGCAGAGTTATTGATAGAACGACTTCATCACTTGCTGCTTGCCTGGATGGAAACAGCAGAGTTCATTGCATACACAACAGGAGAGGGTGTTGCCTGCAGTGCCACTGAGCTAGCAGAGCAAAGCAGCCGAGAAAAAGTATGGCCAAGAGGAAACGACTACTTGCTTAGAAAAAAGGATATTTTTCACTTTGAACTTTTCAGAGACCACAAGGGTTTATAAAACTAAGGGAAATACTTTAATCGTATGTGTCTGCTAATGTAATTGTTAGAAAACTCCAAACAAATAACCCAGCTTTGTATATTTTTGTATGATTGTAAATGCATGTGTGCAAGTGGCTTTTGGCAAGTGGCTCTGCTTTGCTGTATCCAGCTCTCCTAGTGTAATTGGTTTGCTCCCTCATAAATAAATAAATGAGAAGTGATTCTCATGTTAGGGAAATAAAACAATCTTGCAGAAGTACTCCCTGTGCAGATGAAATCCACAGAGAAGTGGAGTGTCAACATTTACTTGTGCTTTTGGATCCAACTCTGGAGAATTAATTGGATACACAAACACAGACCATCTTTCAACTGAAAATCTGTCGATCAGGACTGAAACATCGGTTACCTATATAAATTATAGCTGATTGTTGATGAATGTGGAGAGATATATAAAGAGAAATGCAGTACATCCATACACATGAACCCACAAGAGAAAGTAAACATCACACACTCACATAGTACATGAGCACAAAGGATTTAGCCCACTTCCAGGTCGTCCACCACCATCAGCACGTCATTAACATTATATGAACCACAATACCAGCCAACAGAGGCATCAGTAAACTGCACTCCACAGACTGCCAATATACAGAATACACTCTTTACAATCTAGAGACAATTTGAGAGATACCAATGCCACGTCATGCAATGCAGTCACAGTCCCACCACATGACGTCATCCAAAAGAAAATGACACCATGGGCTCACTTACAGCTGTGGGAACTCGCTCCCAGACAGGAGGGGGTGTGGCTAATGCAGACAGGCCACCTCAAACTGTGATGGGCCATGCCAGGGCCACGGTGTTGGGTGCAAAAGAAGAAACAAACAATAGGATTTTCTTTTCCTGAAGTCACATTTAAAACCACATCCACACTTGCCTGGCAAATGAAGTTATTTCTCTGAGGTTAAATAGAGAAAAACCTTTGATAACGCCCTTATCGAACTGGGTGCACGAGTCGCTCTCCAGTGCTGAAATCGTCTCAGCCTGACAACATTTGTAGAGGAAGGAGTTGAATTGATGTTTTATATTCACAAAGTAACCCTTAAGGTAGAAAGGTGTTTTTTAGGAACTTGCCCTGTCTACTGTAATTGGATTTGCCTTGCATTGTTTGCGATGAGGGTGGCCATATAGAGATGTTTCCCCCCCCTGAATTAAGTTTATCTTTAAGACACAGAACGCAATTTCAGAAAAGGTTGACTCCTAAGACCAGTGAAGAAATGCTGTCTGATCGTGTTTTTAATTCAACTTCAAAGTGAACTAGCAAAGCATTACAGCAAGAAAGACTCTGAAGTTATCAGTGCATTAAGGTTTTTGCACTTCTACCTTGGAACACAAAAGCTCATCACTCACATTTCATCAGGTTATTTCATCATAATAATGCAGGGGAATTTGAATTAAAAATATGTGGTTGTATTCACAGGCTCTTGCCTCGCTCCCCAAAACTTTCTTCTCTTGAACTTCTTAATACCAGATTTTGTACAGCAATAGGGGAAAATGACAAACACAAGGACAAAGGGACAAGTGACAATGGATCTAGACACAACACAAGCCCCAAACTTTCAGCACATATGGTTTGTTCTGTCAATGCCTTTTCAAAGATCCAACAATTATTATTCATATAAAAGTGTCGTTTGTTGTATTTACACCTTACATTGTTTGTCTCTCATTTGTGTAATCTATTTTTGTGTGGGGTCATTGCTCAAGATTCTATATTTTGTGCATTGTAAATTGAAGACACTGTTGGAATACAGTCATACTATTGTTTTATCAGATTTTATCAGAAAATGATTATTCTGTCTATGTTTAAGAAGAAGTAATTTAATGGCACAGTGATAGAGAGATTGTTTTTGTGAGAACATTTTCATTTTCTCCTACGATCATCCCTAGTCTTGACTGCATTCATGATA
>JAPMNZ010921790.1:0-10747 GCA_029875035.1 Pomatoschistus microps
GTGTGTGTGTGTGTGTGTGTGTGTGTGTGTGTGTGTGTGTGTGTGTGTGTGTGTGTGTGTGTGTGTGTGTGTGTGTGTGTGTGTGGTTCTCATTTCTCGCAGGCTTTTTGTTAGATCAACCTATACATTTCCAGCTCCTTGCGCATGATTCGCTGGTGATGTTTTGGTGATTGCAATGCATATTGGGAAAAAACTGAACAACTGGTCTACGAAACTGCATATTGGCCGGCTTTAATGTTAGACTCTATGCAAGTCCCGCCACAGGTTTCAGTAGCCCCAGAAGTAAACATAGCGTGGTCAAAGAAGACAAAGTAAGACGTTTAATGAACAGTGGGCTTATATATATTTATATTGTATATTTTTTATGATCCCCATATACATACTGCATGCGTCATTTTGCGTAGATGCGGAAGAGACAGTCTATTTAATTAAAGATTGTGGAAGTTAAGAAGCTTAGCAGAGACCTAAAGAAAGTGTTATAAATGACATGTTGTGAGAAACAGTGAGGTGCTGGTGCTAAGTGTCCTGGGTGGAGCTCTGACTGCCACCCCCCCGACCCAGAAATGGATTAAGGGGAAGAAAATGGATGGATGGATGGATGTTGTGAGAAACAAGTGAGTGTTCTATCTTCGCTTGAACACCAAATTCGTTGTCTTATCCTGCTACTTATAGATCTTTAAATATCCCTTGAACCACCTAGATGCACATATTAATAATACTGTTACGTGGAGCTGTACCGGAGCCGGAGACAAGGGATTCGCCTCTTCCCACCTCCTGCTTTGTAATCTTCCCATCACCGAGGGTGGTGGGTGGTAGAAGTAGAATAATGAAAATCCAACTGAGAAAATGGTTCTGTGAGAGGTAGAGAAGGGGGCGGTGTGGGAAGAAAGTATTTTGTGATTCAGCACTTGTCTGTCAAAGAATTGATTGTGCTCCAGAGGCACTCCTGACTCTCACACAAATGACAAAAAGCCAGTGACAGATGCTTTAATGAATGTATCAGTGTGGACTATCATTGGAAACAGTGAGAGTTTAATACAAAGGCATCTATAAGGCATCCCTGTCTATTACAAAGGACCCCTTTCATTTCACAAAACAAAATCACAAAACATCCCTCTTCTTTGTGGCACCGGTGACTTCAGAGAATCTCTGTTAAAAATGCCCTCGCTGTGTTGTTTAAGGAACAGGTTGTAGTGTGCGCTCTTAGCCTTCTTGTTTAATCAAATCATTATAACTACAATTACAATACAACCTTTGTTACCAGTGTCCCTGCTGCATGTAACACATGTAACACATGTACTACTGCTCCTGTTTGAGACGAATGGAAGTTTCCATCTGTTGTATTAAGATTGAGATCCTTTATTCATAGCACAGCGGGGTAATCTTTTGATCCGAAAGTATGAATTTTACTTATACACTGTATCTCTGAAATGAGCAAAGGGGCTGTACTTAACCAGAATGTTTAGACGGACACAGCGCCACACAACTACCATAACATTTACAACTTAAAATACAGTGAATGTAATCGCCAAACACCGGCATTAAACATCACCATAATGTTGCAGATGAGTATAAATGCACTGATGCTAGATACACACAAACCTATATACGTTGGAAAATCGAGTTTCCATAAATAATAGTATAATTATCCTGATGTAATAATAATATTAATTTTGCTTTCTAATTGCATCATTCACTTAAGAACCAAATTAACAAATGTGAACATAATTAATTCAAACACCATGGTCAGTAAAAGACCATAATTTGTCATTTGTACTTGTCAAGCGAGGGTTTCGGGACACCGTTTCAGGGTATCTTTCAGCCACCAGACTATTATAAATGGGAAGCTCTCTACGTGTTTACATGGGCAGGTTTTGTGGACACTGTCTGCTTTACCTCAACAACCAGGCTGTTTAGAAAGCTCGTCAGTGTCTATGCTTTCTGCGGAAACATAGAGAATTTACCATAAACTCTAAGATCCATGCTTCACTTTTACTGCTGCATCATTGAAAGTTTGTTTCTGTGACTGTGTGGTTTGGTAACATCACAGCCAAAGAAAGGAGAGCTCTAAACAAGGAGCTCCGCTCTGAAAGAGGACTGTGAGCTGTGAGCTTCTTTATAAATCCAAACCAAGCTCTTAGAATAATCAATGACTCCTCTGGCCACCCTGGAAAAGCCATGTTCCAGCTTCTTACCTCTGGCAGAATATATTGTTCGTTGAGATGCAGGATTTCTTGTTTGCTAACTGCTTCTTTCCACAAGTTGTTATCACTTTAAACAGAGCACTTTAATGAAACTTTTGTTGAAACTGTTTTAGTCGATCGATATCAGAGTATCAATTGTGTTTGTTTTATTCCTGTACTTTTTATCTTCTTTTATCTATGTACTTGTCTTGTGCACACTGGGCAAATGTATTCGTATGTTGTTTTACTGCAAATGGCAAATAAAATGAACCTGAATCTGAATCTGAACAACAACAAGGCCAGAGCAGCTGTGGCGTTGGGCCGGTTCATTGTGGAAGTGTGCGTTTGTGGATCCTTGTCAGTGTGTGTGCAGACTGCACTCAGGTTACTCATTTCTCCATGGCACAGGACTAGCTTTCTGTCTCACTATTTAGCAGCAGAGGCAAACTATTTATAGATCACTTCTGGCCTACTTGGCAACAGGAAGGAGATGAAGACAAGGAAAGGAACTATGGAAGCCAAGGAGGGACACAATATGGAAAGTGGGACATCCAACTAGAGCCTGTCTGTCCTGCTTCATAAAAAAAATTAGAGAAAAAGTAAATCACATGTAGAATATGTATCATTTCACAAGTGCAAGGACTGTAGACTTGAAATCTGATAAGTTAACTCAGGAGATTCCCAAACACTCATTATTTATTATTACAACGATAGCTATAGATATAGTTGCTATTTGCTATTAAGAGTTACTGTAAACGTTTTACTAAAAGCTTTGATAACTATCTTTTTTTTACATTGTAAACACATAAATGATGGTATGATGCTCTCATTAGTGTCCTGACAATAAATGAGGAGATGACTTCATCTGCCATGTCTGTTTTCAGCCTTAGTTTGATAGAACTTGGCGGCAAGCAGCAAAGTCCTTTTAGGGAAGTGAGCGGTGAAGTATTTCACCTTAATCCACTGAAGGAATTCAGTCTTTAAGCGCTACCTTCAACAAGGGAAGAAGAATCTATAGTGGTTGGCTGGAGTCCGTTTATTCCACAGATATAATGTATTTTTGAAATGAATATACAAAAATAGTTTTGTGCTATGCATGCTTTGAAGATGGGACTGATACGATGAATATTGAATGTCCCTTGATGAGTACGGTGTGTCCATGGCGTGCTTTGGCCTGTGGCGATGTGTTTTGCTGTTTAAGTTGACACAGCTGGTGGGCAGGATGTCAGCTTCAGCCTATGTCACTGTGCAGCGTGTGCACTTCTCTCCTTTCAAACAAGGCTTCCACTGCAATAAATAAAAACACAGTCTCTTTGTGTGGGCAACTGAGGCCAATATATGTGTAAAAGTATAATGTTTTTAATGCTATTTAAATTTGAACTGTGTAATAATAATACACTACAGGAGTATAATACTTGATTATGTTTTCTTTCTTTCTGTTTACAGACAAGTATAAAAGAGGGATTGTTGCTCAAACAGACCAGCTCCTTCCAGAGGTGGAAAAAGCGGTACTTCAAATTGAGAGGACGAACTCTTTACTACGCCAAAGACGCTAAGGTAAGCTTCCCTTATCACAAAGCATCATTTATCTAAAAAGGAAATGTTCTAATTGCCAACTTAAGGTCTATATTTTAAAATGAATTACATTTCAGTGGTAATAATCTTACAGTATCTTACAGTAATAATCATCAACTATGATCGGTTCTGTCAAACAGTGCTGTAACTTAAATGATAAGATAGATTTTCTAGGAAATATAATCTATAGAATGTACTTTTTTCAAAATTAAATATAGATGTCTGTGTTCCGAAAAACATCATCCCATTCATCGATTATTGGCAATATCCCTGAACCTAACTGTTGGTTTTGCTCTGTGCGTGTGTTGTGCACGTGCCCAGTCGGGCAGCACGGTGGCTCACTGGCAGGAGCGAGCGCTGCGCACAGTGTCCCGGAGCCGCATGTGCTGGCGGCTGCTGTCTGTGTGCTGGTCAGGGGCGCGTCACTCGCCCACATCCATGGGTGCCAGCGGATCTGAGGAAGGCCTTGTGGGAGTCCGGGTCAGCACAGCTCAGTTAGGGTTAAGGGCCTTTCCCCAGCAGGCCCAAGTCAGTTTATGAACACATAAGACCATTCATGCCATATGAAGATACTGTGCTTCATCTTTTAGGATATTTTAGGACTTCCCTTTGAGTATTTTAGTAATATTTCTGAATAAAAACACACACAAAAAATAGTTCATATAATACAAAATATAGGACCTCAAGATATCTCTCATGTGGCATGAATATAAATATAAAGAATAAATAATGTATATTTGCATAGGTTGGACAGCAAACTACACGCAATAAATTTGCGTTTTGCTTTTCATTGTAATAGCCGTACAATAAGATCACTTTATGTATCATGTGTGGCTGTGCTGTCCTATTTTTAAGAAGCTCCTCTATTGAACAATACATTTCAACAACAAATACCTATAATAAAATGTGTTTGTCATTGGATAAAATAGGGTCTTCCATTCAGATTAAAAACTGGTTAAAGGCATTACTTGTTGTTGAAATGACAGCTCTTGCTCTGTAGCTAACGGTTAAGATGTCCTGCTCTGTCAGCTTGCAAACAAACCAAAAGCTTGTAATAAGTTGGCAGTCATGCCTATGTGAAAACACTTTCCACACACATGAGCCAAGCAGCCAAGAGAGCAGTCACTGGTCAGCGTTGCTCCTCTCACTAAGCTCACACATGACATAAACTTGCAGGCATTCACACTTGGTCTAAGCGGCGTGCCTGAGCCATGCACACACAGCATTGGCTGAGGTTCCTCGAGTCTGACTGGGGATGGCGTCATTATGTGGGCTTTCCTGACAGCTGCAGCACTCCGCTCACACTCACACACTCACACACTCTGGTCAATGGTATTCTTGTGAGTGATGGCGGCAGGGTTTTGGCCTGTTGCCCTTTAGCAGCTCAAACGCCTAAATGCCGTACACATAAGAGATGAAAGGATATCAGCTTCCTGTTTGCTCATGAGTCCATGCATATCTCATCAGAAATAAGCTGCTTCCCAAAATGAATGACTCTTGTTGGCTATTTTAGTTCCAAGAGTAGCTGGGGAAGTCGCACTACGCATTTGAAGTTAGATAATAATGCATAGTAGCTTCCCATGCAATTTTACAATCCTACATCAAATTTGATTGTGTTGTATGTTGTGTTAAAAACAAGGTCTATATTTCAATGATCATAGCATTGATTGAAATATGAAACACTTATAAAATAATCATCATCATCGTGTTTATTCAAATAATTGATGTAGGATTTTGAGTTTGTCTGCTCCGTCCCTATTGTAGATGACTGTATTAGGCTCATTCTTATTTCTGTGTTTTGATTCTTGTGTCCTCCATCATCTGTTCAGTCGCTGATCTTTGATGAGGTGGACTTGTCTGACGCCAGTGTTGCTGAGTCCAGCACTAAGAATGTTAACAACAGCTTCACAGTGAGTACTTTCTTCTTGCTTGTCTTTTTGCACAGACACACACACACATACTGTTTGTGTGGCAACAAATAATACAATGCTCTGATATCCTCAAACAATGTGTGATTTTTAATAAGTGAAAAAAAAATACTTCTACACACAAGTCTAGGTAGGACATAACCAATATATAATATGAATATCCGTATCCCATCCTTAGTACCCACTCTCTTTCTGGACTTGTTTTATAGACATATATGAACTTAACCAACAAATGTGTGCCGTTAGATCTTGAAATGCACTATGCAGTTAAATTATGGAAATCTGGTGGAATTAAATACTCTCTTCCCTTCCCCCCTTGTGATTTATTTGAATGTATTAAAATATCCTTTTAGTTTTGTTCATTGATATGTTGTGTGACCTGCCCAATAAAATGAATAATTTTTTCATGAAGATTTTTGCTGTTATAAATCAGATGACCACGCAACACCCATTTTCCCTGTGTAAATGTCTCAGCAAACACCCACCAGACTTTGAAGGTCTTAAAACATGTCTGTTGTTGAATATAAGGTATTAGCTGATCAGTAAGCAGCATCCTCATCACTAGCCTTTCAGTGACACTAATAGCAGTGTTCCTGACAGCGAGGTGTGGGAGTGGGGTTATTGAGCGTGATGTGCGGAGGATCCATGCAGACAAAACCATAGCTACTAGTGTCTTGTCCTTTCTATAAATGTCTCGGCTCTCCCGCGCTCTTTCTATTTTAAGAAACAAGTAGGAGGAGGAGGCAGGCAGGAGAACAGTGCTTTGAACTAAGCAGAGTTATTTTTAGAAACACATCCAAACGCTTCACCGATGCCCGAGATGGCTTATGTCCGATATTCATAAATAAGATTATATCAGCTGGACTGGTAGTACATGTGTGTAGCACGTGCCTCACACTGCTGCCAGGAGATGAAGACACACCCATTCATCTGCCATCTTTAAGACCAGGCAAAACACTTTCCTATATACGCTCATCATTCATATAATAGAGCAATATTTATGTAGAAAGAAAAAATATGCAATCTTTGAAACAGATCTTGAAGAAAATGGATACCAGAAAATCTCAACAGGGAAGGACAACTCGTCAGAGCATTCATGATGTAATTCTGCTATAGCCAGGAGAAGAAAGAGAGAGAAAAATACTCACCAGTCTTAATTTTAGCAAAAATCTGGTACAGTAAATAGGCTTCAGGTCACACGGTCATTCTATTTTTAGATGGCATGTTATTTATTTTACACAAAGTAATAGTTAATTATATATCATTGTGACTTACTGTTCTGGAATGGGATGATAATTTCTATTATATTAAATGCCATAATATGATTCCATTCAGGATAGACTGACAGTATTGACCTTTACTGACAGTACTGACCTTTATTTAAACTATTTCTGGGAATGAAAGCAGTAAAAATAATAAACATATATCAATCAAGATCTGATCGCATGTCTACAGTATCTACTATGTCTCTGTAGATATGCATAGTTAGTTACTGACTTTTTAGCCCTGAATTAGTTTATTTTTGTTCATTTTCTGGAAAGGTTGTGGAGGATACAATTAAGAAACAGTAAACGCTTGAAGAAGTTCTTTTTTTTGTTAGCTTGATAAAAAAGCAAGTCCTGTGTAGACTAATGATACAGATTAAATGTCATCCTCTCCCATCACAGTCTTACTCACTCATGATCAGTGTGTGATCATAATCATGTAGGTGTAGAATAGCACTGGCCATTGTCTGCATCAGGGGATGGACTGCAGCAGGTAAAGCAGCAGAGGAAATCCAAGTGTGATGTCAGAGCCCCAATCGACACACACACACACACACACACACACACACACACACACACACACACACACTCAAACCCTGGGGTAAGAGAGAGCCACAGTTAGAGCGAGCCGAGCAGCAGACGTTGGAACATGAAGGCCGCGCAGCTCAGTCGGGAGCACATTTAACATCCGAGAGGTAATTTGATTTGTGCTTTACTCATGCGCTGGTTGTCCTGTGGTGTGACATGCCGACAGGGGGAGTCTGGGCTCGATTATGCGATCGCGACAGAGGGACAGCGAATGGGAAGGAGGAACACTGCGGTGGAGGCAATGCGGGGAATGGCATTACTAAAATCAAGACGACTGTTTAGTGCTATTCTTGTCGCTTGTGTTTGTATTTGGAAAAGACTCTGGCTTTAGTTGACATTTGGCTAATGTTTAAACACAATCGTAATTTATTGATTTATTTTTTAGGAGAATGAAAGCAGGATTGTGTCAAAAATCTTAAAGCATAATCAAAATAGTATTGTTTTGTGACTAAGATTGTTGCCATTGTATGTTCTTTTAAATCTAATAGACTTTTATTGATTGTCACGGGAACAAATATATCATTAATATATACATTTCACCATTGGAGAAAATATATATTGTTTCTTTACCTAATTAACAACGCTCTGTAGTTTGCTCTTGTACAAACAGATTTTTTACTTATTATTGTATTTAAAAAGAAAGCAAATAATGGTAGAATGTGTTGGTGTCATAAATGTCAAAAATATTTACCACGATTCTAGATATTTTCCCCCATCTAGAATCGTGCATGCTCCGCTCAACGTGCTTTGAGCTCAGCCCAACCCCAACCGTGAATCCTTTTGCATTAGAGAAATAGTCACCGCCCACCACGTGTTTTTTTAAGCATTTGAATCCTTTTAACCGGCCACTTGAAGTTCATAAAATCTATGTTGCGTTTGGAGTAGTATATTTTTCAGCCGGGAAAAAATTGTCGAGGTAATTAGAAAGTCAATTATTATCCTGTTATTTGTTATAATGGTCCATGTGCAGGAGGCAGTGAGCATCTGTCAGAGCTGCTCTCATTAGAC
The DNA here is from genome assembly GCA_029875035.1 of Pomatoschistus microps. Taxonomy (NCBI): domain Eukaryota; kingdom Metazoa; phylum Chordata; class Actinopteri; order Gobiiformes; family Gobiidae; genus Pomatoschistus; species Pomatoschistus microps. The sequence goes on from JAPMNZ010921790.1 coordinate 8,548, forward strand.
AGCGCTGACGCAGGAGCTCTCGCGGCGGTGGGTATGACATCACTTCAAGGTTTTGCGTTGAGGCTAAGAAAATTATTATGATAAGACAAAACATGTAAAGAAGCTAGCATTGCTTAACTACCGGACACGCTGTTGACCAACACATATAAAAATGTTTTTGCATTAAAATTCTGGTATAGTTTGTTTGTTAGTTTTTCAACTATATCCATAAAGGAATTCACAAATGTGTATATGTACAGTTTATTTTGGCTTTCTTCAGAACCCAGAGTCCATACACAAAGAGACAGCGCCGGATCAACCAGGGGCATGATGAGTCCCAGAGCCAAACCAAATGGCTCAGGGACTCATGTGAATGTCAATGTCAATGTCAAGTTTATTTCTATAGCACATTTACAACAACAATCGCTGCCCAAAGCGCTGCACGGTATAATACATCAAATACAAAAACAAAAAAGGCTTTAGTGAAAACAGAACAAATATTTCAACAGTGCAACACCTCTTAGTTGCCAAAGACCAGAGTAAAAAGATGAGTTTTTTTTAGATAGACAAGAGGAGGCTGTTCCAGAGTTTAGGAGCAGCTACAGAGAAAACCCGGTCACCTCTCGTTTTCAGCACAGTACAGACTTTAAATCGGTTCCTCTTCTGTTGTGCGGTAAACTCTACTAAAAATTATGAAATCCCAAATTATTTCTGGTGGTATTAAGTTTATTCATCTCTATCAGATTTGCAACCTACAGCACAAAGCAATAAGAAAAGAAGCACTCAAAAGTAAGACAAAGCGGTGTATAATGAATTTGAAATACACATACATTTACATCTATATGCTCAAAAATGATTATTAATGTTTTTGTTATTGTTCACTTCTTTTCGTACATTCCTTTTCTCTTTGACTCCTCTGCTCTGATACATGGTGCCGCCGTGTCACACTTGATCAGAAACACAGAGCTGATGAATGTACATTGAAGGTCAGCAATCACGGGAGGTTTTCCACTCTTGCGGGGATGCCGGGAGCCATTTTTGGAAACGTTGTTCCTGTTTCCCCTGGCAACCAGTCGTATTACTACACACACACAAACCGAACTCCACACAAACACACCACTCCACCACAAAGACAGGATGATCCATGTCCGAAGGGATCAATCTGCCCTGTGCATAACTAGTGTGAGTGAGCGAACATACACTCTGTTCCTTGGATTGTGCATGAGACTAGAGAGAAGAGACTAGAGAGAGGAGACCAGAGATATGAGACTAGAGAGAGGAGACTAGAGAGGGGAGACTAGAGAGAGGAGACCAGAGAGAGGAGACCAGAGAGATGAGACTAGAGAAAGGAGACCAGAGATAGGAGACCAGAGAGAGGAGCCCAGAGAGAGGAGACCAGAGACAGGAGACCAGAGAGAGGAGACCAGAGAGATGAGACTAGAGAAAGGAGACCAGAGATAGGAGACCAGAGAGAGGAGACCAGAGAGATGATACTAGAAAGAAGAGACTAGAAAGAGGAGACCAGAGAGATGATACTAGAGAGATGAGAGCAGAGAGATGAGACTAGAAAGAGGAGACTAGAGAGATGAGGCTAGAGAGATGAGACCAGATAGATGAGGCTAGAGAGATGGGACTAGAGAGATGAGACTAGAGAGAGGAGACCAGAGAGATGAGACCAGAGAGATGAGACCAGAGAGAAGAGACTAGAAAGAGGAGAATAGAGAGAGGAGACTAGAGAGATGAGACTGGAGAGATGAGACCAGAGAGATGAGACCAGAGAGAGGAGACTGGAGAGAGGAGACTGGAGAGAGGAGACTAGAGAGAGGAGACTAGAGAGATAAGACTAGAGAGATGAGACTAGAGAGAAGAGACTAGAAAGAGGAGTGCAGAGAGTGGAGACTAGAGAGAGACCAGAAAGATGAGACCAGAGAGATGAGACCAGAGAGATGAGACCAGAGAGATGAGACTAGAGAGAGGAAACCAGAGGGATGAGACTAGAGATGAGACTAGAGAGATGAGACCAGTGAGATGATACGAGACCAGACAGATGATACTAGAGAGATGAGACCAGAGAGATGAGACCAGAGAGATGAGACTAGAGAGAGGAAACCAGTGAGATGATACGAGACCAGACAGATGATACTAGAGAGATGAGACCAGAGAGATGAGACCAGAGAGAAGAGACTAGAAAGAGGAGACCAGAGAGAGGAGACCAGAGAGA
>JAPMNZ010921813.1:0-12697 GCA_029875035.1 Pomatoschistus microps
CAATGCTGAGGGGAGTGAATGTTTTTGGACCAGTCTAGTTTAGTCGCTGTGATTTTTTGAAGGCACTCGTTAAATGAATGGGGCTCGTGTCGGCTGACGTATGGGCAGATGCGTTTTTTCACATTTTCCAGCCCCCACGGCAATTTTGAAACTGCCCATAGACCGCGGAAGTTGTGGCACATTAGTTAAAACGCCGGAGATAGATGTGACTGCGTCCGTTAATATTTACAGTCTATGTTTGGAACTCTGGAAACTTTTTATTATTTTGCTCTTTGTTCTTTTTTGTCCACGCTCTAATCACGTTGGAATCTTGTGTTCATATAATGTTGTAAATAAATAAAGTAAAATTGTAGAAATTGATGAATAAAGGGGTGGAAATTAATGAATTGGATTAGGGATGCAAATTAAAATAGACAAATACTGTATATAAGTCAAAAGACGGGAAACAGTTATATTCCAAGTGTCCTTTTCTCACCAACAGCACTTTCCGCCCATTAACAAGCAAAACGTTGGGATGGCGTGATGTGTACTAATTATATCTACCAGAGAGCTTTAAATGCCAAACTGGTTGTGATCAATAACAAGCAAATACGGGAAAGCCATTCTCGCCAAAATAACTGTCATTATTTACAAATGAGAAAGACCAACCATGACTACATTTGCCATAAAAACATTCTCCTCAACAGACTGAAATACTCTCTCATTTGCGCGCTATAAACTGTATTACTATGTGTTTTTTTGTTTTTCTATGAGGTTATTCTTTTTTATTCCACTACTCTCATTAAGATTGCTGCAGTGACTCTCCCTCAGCCCTCTCCACCTCCGTTTCATCACTCCATCTGCACTTTGTTTCATCTAATCTCCTTTTATCTGGCATCGTGCGTCTTTTTCGCTCACCTCACTTCAGCAATTAATGACAAGCTTGGTGGTGCATATTGAGATTAGACCAGATTATGTACCCAAGATAATTTTAGTCAGATTACACTGTCTGTGCAGGGAGATAATTTTTCTGGGGTTTGTAGGACTAGAGTAGACGCGAGAAAGCTCATCAGCCTGGTATAATTGAATATTGGTTTGTAAAATGCATGCCTTTCCAATGTTGATGAGGATTTACTTGGGTTTTAGGTGTATCCGTGTATTTCGATCTTATACCAGAAGAAGTTCGTCTCTATACACTATTTGCAAAAAAAACAATAAGTGGTGTTTTGAAAATATCAAAAAGGCTTAAAATTTGCATTTTTTCCAAGATAGCCAGATATATTCTAGAGCCATGCAAATCCCTCTTTGAGCAAATTCTGCCGATAACAAAACAGCTAGAAAACAGATATCTCTTTATTCCAAATGAACTACTTTGTACAATTATGAACCCGGTAATTGTAAATAAGAAGTTCATAGATATTTAAAATGTATAAAACATATAAATTCCCACTCCATAATTTTCTATATGATCACATGCAATATTAACCCTAATGTGCTGCACCTGAACTATTTGACCATCACTGAAATGCAATAAAATAGGGTGTATGCTTAAGGAATATTAACCTATAAAATGAAATACAAAAAATGGTGAGGACCAATAGGACATTTGGATGTGAAGCTGTGAATCCTAATATGATTTGGAAACCAAAAATATGTATTATCAGTGAAAAGTCGAGAGACAGGCCAGGTCACCGGTCATGATATATGATCGAGTCCTTGAAGATCCCGTACACGGAAAAAACATAATGTTTTGAACTCTAAACTACAGGGTAAGACTAAGTTAAAGGTTATGTTTACCAGTACAGGATTGACTTGAAACACAGATCCTGGCCTGGTAACGACTTGATGATGTCAGAGATTGTGCCACGATCACGTGCACTGTTGAAGAACACCACGTTCTACTATCAACAACCTTGTGATGTCTCCGTCCTTCATGTGACTGTGAGACAAATATGTAATTGTTTCAAAATATCCTCATGTCTGGTCTTCTCACTGCTCAGACCAAGTGACGTTGTGATTGTTTCTTTAAAAGGTAGAATGCACTGCTTTGCTTTTATCAGTTGGAAATCGGAATTCAACCATGATTCTTCCGGAAGTGTATTCTAAAGTGCACACATGGAGCTGCAGTCGCACAGCTGGAGTGTGTCTTCAGATTCACGCAGCTCATATCTGGAGCAGTCTTCCTGAAAATGTGAGACAAACTTCTTCTCTGTCAGTGTTCAAATCCAGGTTAAAGACAGTTCTGTTTAGCAGCAAATGCAACTGAGCAATTTTTATCTTCACTTTTTTAATGTACTGTGATTATTTATTATTTTGATGCCTTGTGTGATGGTTTCTATCTTGTTTTGTTCCTTGCGCATGAATTGTGCTATACATATAAGCTGAAGTCTTTCTCATTGTCTTGCCTGTCTAACCTGCACTGTTAAATGTCTATTGTCTGTACTTTTAGTGTCACACATTTTATATATAGCATAAATGTCATGAATTACATGACATATACTGTATATGACATATACACATGCCTTATACGGTATCTATTTTATTGCTTTATAACTTGTTTGCACCATAAGTCAAAGCAAATTCCTACCTTGTGACTTCCTGTTACTTAGTTTGTTAAAATAAAACAAATTCTGATTCTGATTCTGTTTCTGAGCCCAAGGTGTCGACTCCCACTCCAGACATCAACACCATTGATTGAGAGGTTGATATTCTGCCTTTGGGCAGGACACTTAACCTGCTTTGTGCCCAGGATCTGCACACACAGGTGCTTGAACCTGTGTATGAAAGTGTGAATGGTTCCTCAAGGCTCTTCACACTTGACCAATTACATCTTTAACTTCACCTTATTCTCCTTCATTCTCAAGTTGTATTCTCAAATTGCCTGGACTATAATGCAATTCCTGCAGATAAGCACATTTTCTGCAAGTATATTATTTTTATCTCTATATTTTGCTCAGCTCACATCTTGTAAAGTCCTGAGCATCATTGATGTCATTCGTCCTTCAGTCCTTACAATTGTGATTCTTCTTCTGTCCTCTACTTTCACACTCTTTGTGTCTCTCTCCCTCTTTTCATTTACTTTAATAAAAGACCAAACTTTTGGACGCCCTTTGATGTTCTCCCCCACATCCGGCTTCCTTTTCTCCTAGTCAAATTGCATGACAGAACAAAGTCCTACATTTTCTCACACATTTGCTTCCCTCTTTTCAAGCCACTGCCTCATCTCTGCAGCACAAGAATCGATAGACGACTGCTGCTGTATTGATGCGAACATTCACTTCTCTTGTCAATAGCCACAATGTTTTGGTGAGAATACAAAAAAAACACTTAGATTTGGTCGTGTTTGAGATGTGTAACTGTATGTCTTTCCCGTCACGGTCAAAGATGGAGAATGACAGCAACACTTCATGTAACTTTGTACTTGGACGCCATAAAAGGAAAATATAGAATCTCATTATATGAATATGTGGAATTTCCTAATGGCCCGGGAGAGAGTAAGATGGCAGCCAAATACCCGTAATCATTAGGACACATAGAAATCCAACAGCTATGAATATTGTGTAATGATAATAGGACAAAGGATCATTTGAACATTATGGTTAATAATCCTTCGAGGACTATACGATGTATGACCTATAATCCTGAAACTGTAAATAACTTTTGGGGGCGCAAATATTTTGAAACATGTGTGTCCCCACCAAAGCTGAAAACAAAACCCACGCCATTGATGTTAATAATTGAAATGTGTACAAGCCTTATCTAATTCAATATTTTTGTATGTATTACTTTTCCGCAAGACTATGTTTTGTTTAACTCTTATATACTGAAATGGCTCCATGAGAATAAGAGGGTTCTATCTGAATTCTGGATTCTTCCAACATATTTAGGTTCAAGGCTTTGAGTACACAATGTAACTTTTCAAGACCTTGAGTGATGGACCAACATACATGTCCTTGGCATAAAATAAAATTCCATGAAAATAGGTTTTGTCCAATTTTCTATTGCAGCCAAGTCACAAAGTCCCTTCATACATTAATCTCACACCCACACTAGTCTGCTGTTTGGGAAATAAAGACATGTCAAAATATTGAACAGAATACAGATTTTCCTGAGTCTTATATCACCGTGTCCACCTCTATGCTCACCTGCCCACACGGACAGACCCCCCACTGTGAGGCTTGTCCATTTGACACGCCTTTATACTTAAAGTGAACTAATTGTAACTTTATTTTGCTCAGTATGGCGGCGTACGTTTTGAGATTTTGCCGTGGTTCTGATTTGATGTGTAAGTGGGAGTGAGGCTATAATAGTATGTGTGTGTGTGTGTGTGTGTGCGTGTGTGTGTGTGTGTGTGTGTGTGTGTGGTAGATTATTTTGGTTCAGCCTTCATAAGCACACAGCACCCGTGGGCTCACTTACTCATGCTGGTTCGCTCTACACTTCAGCTGGTTGCAACATCACCGCTGTCTATTCTGCCAATACTGATATTACAGAAGCAGCACGCACCTTGCACACCCACTCCATATCCATCTTAACGTTTCATTTTGTGCTAGAGGAAAATCACTTGATTAAAAAATAATGAGTTGGACTACGCTGCCAACATCATGCTTTTTAAATGTTTTTTTTTAATGGAAATTACATGTGCACTCTATTTTTAATCTAACGTGATATTAAGCATGTTCAGGATGATTTTGTTGGTAGTCCCACCTCTGATATAACTGTATTTTTGCCAGGGTCACTCTTGTTTTGATTTCGATCCTCTACAATATTTTTGTCTAGTTTATTTATGTCCTGTACTGTCTCTCACATATTCTCTGCCTGCTCCAGAGCTTTGGCTGCGCTTCCATTTATGCCGAAATGCTAACCGGCTGATGTACTTGTAACATTTTAATTGCCAAAAAACATTTCCCTAACATCTTTAACATTAAACTTGACAGATGAGTTAAAATATGTTCAAACGAGTTACAGTTTAAAAAGCTGCTCAAAAACAAAGCGTTGAAGAGGTATGTGGTGTGATGACGTGTTGTGTTGTGTGTGTGTTTGTGTTGGGTTGTGTTGAGTAAGTGAGAGGGGTTGGAGCCAATAACGCTTGCTTGTGTCTTGTTCAATTGAGTTTATTTTGTATCATATGTGTTGTTTATAGTTTCATTTTGCATATATTTGAAATACAATTCTTACAATTACTACTACTAATATTTAGCTGGGTCCAACTAAAAGATTTGATCTGCTATTTTTAAAGTTTGTTGAAAAAATTTGTAATGCGGTTTGAGTTGTCGTGTCAGAATTGTGCTATTTAAATAAAGTTGCCTTTCCTTACCTTCAACTAAATGATAAATGCATTGATAAATCCGTTATCAGTATTGGTTCAGTGAAATCAAGTTGTCTACATTTGTCTGGAAGAATCACGCCAGAAGAGATTAATTTAATATGACGGTTGACTTATTTTAGTCAACATCCCTACTTGTGGGTAGGGACACAAGCTACACGATTACCGGTGTAACGGTAAATCCCGGTAAAAAATGTGACTATAACATTTACCGTCATTATTACATTTGAATAAAAAGGACGATAAATAGTGATTTATAGAGTCACTATTTTAAAAAAGATTATCTCTGTGGATTACCGCGCTGCGGTGTATGGCACCATGAGCCTTTCCCGGCGTCACTGAGTTTGCAGAAGTTGCCGTGCGGGTCCACTTTCATGCTGAAATCATGGACCAAAGGAGGACACAACAGCCCTAAGGACATTTATTAGCCTTCAAAGAGTACAAAGGCTGAAGTGTTTTGGATTTTTAAAGAATGCCGAGGGACATTTGATGGAAGACCACTATGCTGTCTGCAGAACATGCAGGATAAAAAGTTCCTGCAATGGCTCCTCTGTGTGATCATCTCCCACAATGCTAACTCTATAACCAATGCTAGGTATAATAACGTTAATGTTTTAGCTTAAACAGATGATGCAGGGAGACTTTGGCTTGAGAGAGAATGCAACAATTTGTCTGGTCATCCGTCTGTCAATAATGTTAACACAAGCTAAGCTAAACAGGTAAACAGTTACAGACGAGATGGTGAAATTACGACACAGAAGTACCGAGCGCAAGATAAAGGCACAATGATATCATGCACTTTGTTTGTTTTAACTATTTTAGTGACACAAGGCTGAAGCTTGTTTTTTTCTTGTACATCCAGACAAAAGCTTAATCTTAAAAGCAGATACACAGTCTTGTATTGTTTTTTTTTACTTAGAGAGAAAGTGAAAACACTAACACCTATAGTGTATTTAGAGAGGTCATATAACCTCCCTAAATCTCCCATCATTGAGTAATTGAATTAAATCATACAATTCCAGTGGTACTAGGTAAAGAGTTGCAATTTAAAATGGCTGTTCTAATTTCTAAAGACTAGCAATAAGAAAAAGCAGCACATGAAAGCAAATTGGCAGCTAATCTACAAGCATAATACATTTCAAGTGGCGCACAATGAAATAGATTTCATTACAAATTGATTGAATTGACCCCGGACTCGGTGCATGACGTGATGATTTAAGTGAGTCCAAACAGCAATCAGGCAGTGTCTATCTCAATCAGAGCACATCCTTCCTGCGTGCTGACTCCGGGAACTTGTGCCTTTCAACTTATCTCTTCCACTTCCCCTTGTCGGCGCGCCAGACTGGAAAAAAACAGCATCGGAGCGGGCAAATGCCTTGACCTGTGGGGCACCGTCACAAAAACACACTCATCGTCGTCCCCTTTTCTGCTGAGGAAATGGTTTCATCTTCTGCCTATTATTTACAGTCTGCTGGTGCCGCCGCGTACGCAGGATATGCATCGTGTGGCATCTCCGACTATTGATGTGGCGCTTTTATCTGCACCGGTGCCAACAATGAGCCAGAGATCACCTAGTTATATTATATTTGGAGCTGTGAATCCTTTGTGGTGGTACTTGAGGCAACTTCAGAGTGAATTGATTAGGCAGCTTTGGTGCAGGTCAGCATGCACGGAAAGTCTTTGGCATTTGGTCACTTTAATAGATAATTCAGTGGTTCCCAAAGATCGCAGCACTGTGTCCCCTCCTCTTGCTAATCAAAAGATACCTCTGGCCCACTCCAATGTTTAAAAACACAATACAGAGGACAATAATTATGTTTAAATTTAGAACAAAATACATTAACATTCAATTAAGTTTGTGTAAGCTCTCTCATTTTATCCAAAGAAGTCCATTCCATACTATTCCTTTGAAGAAGTTCTTTGGATAAGGACAAAACGTTGGGAAAACCTACTGGGCAACAGTAAGGTGAGCAACCTTCCTTAACATGGAATATTTAAGCAATAAAATTAAATAAATACAATATAAGAAGGGCTGAATGTTTTAAATCCATATTTCAAATCCATATTACAGCTTGTGTGTACAATCTTTGAAGGGCCCATATTGGGAAGCATGGTTATAATTAAAAGATTCTATCTAGGTTTGTATGGAAATGTAGTTGTTTCAATATTCTCCGTCATGAAGACCCAGGCCTCACTCGGCGGCAGTGAAGAGAGAATCTGTGGGCTCGCTCTCGCAAGTAGCAAAGCGGAAACCTTTGGGTGTGTGCATTTAATGTTGCGTGTAATTGGTCAAAGCTTATGCATGAAAGTAAAGCATCCATACACATAAAGTAGTTCTAAATGATTATTACCATCTCAAAAGCTACATTGTTTTAGTAACTAGTGCGGCCCTAACCCTTTGTATCAATATTTTTGAACGATTCTGTGCATTTTTAGTTTTGGTTTAATGTTAGTTGCAAATGGCATAGTCTGCTTAAAGAAAAGCTCCACTCTATAAATCCCTATCGTATTAATATTATCAAAAGTTTTCAGTTTTGAAGTCCCCACTGTCTGAAGTTTTCCACTATGGGGGTGAACTTTCTTTGAGCATATGTGTGAGTGATGGTTTTGTGGCACGCCAACACTGGTTCAGTATGTACCAGCATCTGGCCCAAATTTGTCGGGAGAAGTTCCAGCCCCACCTGCTACATAATATTCAGTGCCAAAGACAATGAATTAAAGATAGTACCAAAAAAGAAATGCAAAGTGGAAAGGCGGTTTTAGCCGGTTTAGATGACATGATGGTGAAAGTGTGGAATGATGCAATACTAAACATATCATCAATAATAATAGATTTTTATAATAATGGTTATTAGTAGTATTTTCTTTATTAATGTACAAAGTATAATTATAGACAGATACGACAGAACAAAAATAATAAAAAACCTATTCATTAGACCACAACCTACCAATACTAAAAAGATACAACAACAAAGGAGCAAAAGAGAGAAAGCAGTTATAACAATTGATTTTAATTTTAGTCCTGCTTAATCGTCAACTTTGGGGCTTTTGTGAGGTGTACTTGCAGCCAAACAAGCACATTTCCTCTCGGACTATTTACTTTATCATACTGGCACCATATTCTGCTTCATTAGCCCCAAGTTGACAGGTTTTTACAAGGAAAATTATCCTTTGGTCAGTAAATGCTTAGAATGTTCACGGTGCAGAATAAGCATGCTTCTACTGTTATCTATCCAGAAGCAGGACAATGCAGGTAGCTCAAACATGACACAAGGCTAATTAAAAGCTGCATGTTCCGTGATAAATGTTCCACCTTCTCTGAGCTGTTGGAGCTGGGAATAGACACAGGCCTTAGTCAGCAGCTGTGTTCTACTGTTTCATCGCTGGTTCCCTCGTGCCCTCTTTCCAGCGTCTTAATGGGGCAGAAACTGCAACTGCCGCGTCAACGTACGCTCACTAATGAACAATGCACAGCTCCTTACAGTAGCACAAGTAGATCACTGCAAAAAGTGACATCCTGTAACAACGGACAGTCCTGTGTCCTACTTCAGTGCAGAACATGCCGTGTAAATAATCCAGTAAATTTTGGATAATGCCCTACAGGCTGGCAGAGAACCTCTCATATGCATAGACAATATTATAGAGAAGAGTAAAGATACAAGCACTCAATATTCACAAGAGGTCCAAATACAGGTCTGTGTAGCTTGCAAGGTGATGTTTTTGTTGCTAGCTTGATAGAAAATTACAGTGTGTTATGATAGCAAGGTAAAGTGTATAAATGTGCTATTATTTATTTGTTGTGAATAAACTTCCTATTAATATGTCTAGACTTACATCAAACTCAAGAAAAATTAAACAGCCTCAGACTAGTATGGAAAACATGATTAATACCCAAATCATGTTTTCCATACTAGCATGAGGCTTTGGGCTATAAGAACTGCTCTTCAAATAGTTTGTATCATGATGACAGGGGTAAGACGCACGTTACATGTCAGAAAAGGAATACTAAAGACCTTGCTCTGGGCTTATGTGAATTAAATCACATAATTAAAGAAATGAAGAGGACAGTGTGTCCCTGCGGACAAATAGATAAAAGTAGCTGAGATGGGACTTCCACATATTGGTAAACACAGCACAAGAGAGTCATGTACAGAGTATATGCAAAGTGCACCCTGTGAGCACAGATAGAGGCAGGAAGTGAGCCGCTGGGCAGTCTGTGGATCTGAACACAAGCACAAGCAGAAGAGAAGCAGCCCTCTGTGAGTGCAGTCTGTCAGCAATGGGTTGATTTATCTTGTCTAATCGATCAAAGGGCTCTTCCTCTTTCCTGAAAAATTGCAGGAGAGAGATGACTGAGATCAGGATTCTGTTAGGCAATCATTCTCAAATTGGGAGGTGGGAATCCCCAGGGCAGACACTCGAGGCTGGAATTGGGGCTATGGATGTAAATTAGCCTAAGGCTAACTCGGTACAATGCATCAAATGGAAACGTTGAAGTTATAATTTCACGTGGTCCCTATCAAAACATTAACACTATAGCGGTGGATTAAATTTAACAAAACTAACTAGATAAATGACAAATAAACACCAGTTAAGATGTTAAGATGTGCTTTATTTATCTCACAAGGAGAAATTTACATGTCACATTGGCGGGATAGAGACACTCAGATTGTGCAAAAAGAAAGGAAATGTGCAAACATGTTAAATACAGGATGAATTATGTACAACAAAGTGACACATGTTTGACATTTGCTTTTTCCTGTTTGTGGTCTTTGAAAAGGAAAAGATGTAGACTACCGTCACTGACATATTGAGCTGCACAGTGACCAGCCACTGACATGATCAGCCAGCATGGATTACCAATCCAGCCCTTATGTGCAGGACCTACAACTAACTCAAACAGACATGAAACCGCAAAAGTGACCAATGCGTTGACAGCATACATGTCACACAGACCACAAATATGCATGCACTTTCCTTAGGGCCAAAACAGGACACCATTCTCTGTGCCCATTGATCCAAAGCAAGAAAAGTCCGACTATTTGAGCTGTGACAGGATCTTGGCTCAAGAACACACACGCAGGCAGTCACATTCGGTGGTCGGATTGTGAATTGAAAAGATAAATGAGTGGAAGAAGAAAAATACAAAAAGGATACAAAAATTATATATAAAAGGAATTAAATTTATGGAAGGTATTGAGCATGGTGGTAGAGAGCATGGAGGCAGAGGAGGTGGCGTATTGACAACACCAAATGGTGCTGTGTACACTATGCAAGTGGGATGAAAATAGGAGCCCAGCAGCTGAGTGTATCCAGACAGCAATCCCAGCTCAAGGCCACAGCCGTATAGATCATGCCCCAATCATCTCCCTGCCTCCAGTGTGGAGCAGGACAGAGAAATATGAGCACAACTGCACTTATTTGCATTCCTTCTGTGTCTGGCTATCAGTAAATCAACTTCCCAGTACCAACACATAAGAGCCCTGTTCACGCAAAACATAAATTAAATTTAAAAGTACCCTACATTTACAATAACATAGATAAGTTATACAATCACACTGAGGATGATATTACAAATAGTAATTATAGTGTATTACAAATAGTCAAGCAATATCTGGACTGTTATTTGTGAACAAAAACCGTAAATCTATTTTGGCAACTTTTGTTACCAGTCCTTCAATGATTCTCCTGCAGGCTCTGAGCAGCCTTGACCATTTAACGGGGGTTTCAGGCAGAGTAGGGTTAAGGGTCTTGCCCATGGACACAATGACAGCAAACAACAGTGGGAGTTACACTCTCATGGGGGAATCAAACCCAGAACCTTCAGGCAAATGGAATTTGATTATAGTAATAGCAATTACAGTATCAGTGTTTCTTCTATCTGGGCTGTGTGCAGATGGCATGTCAGCGCTAACTCCTTTGTGCGATGTGGCGAGGGCCATTAGACGCCGCTTGCAGCTTTAATTTGTATTTGATATTGTGGAAAAGTCTTGGGTTCTTGGGGGTTTTAAAGCTTGAATGTGTCTCACGAGTCCTACAGTATAGTCATTAAGAAAATCAGACCTGTATCAAAGTAAATTTTACAATTGTGTATGTGTGTACGATTGTGCGTGAGTGTGTGTTTCTGTGCATGTGATTGTGCGTGTGTGTGTGAGGTGAGTGTGGGTGTGCACATGTGTGTGTAGGTGGTCAGAAAGAGTGTGATGCTGTTGCTATGAGACAGCTGGTCTCGCTGGAGGAGGTGAAGGATAGGCGTGCACGCAGGGGAGAGATTACAGAAAAGGTAACTTTTGCAACTCTCTAACAAATCTGAATGTAATATTTAGGGATGCATCGATACCACTTTCTGAGGGTAGTTTCATTAAAACATGTACAATAGCTCTTCTCCAGCTAGGGTCCTTACAGGGACAATAAAATAAAACTTAACTTGACTTTTCTTTATTTTCTTCAAGCGTGAAATTTTTTGCCATTGTGGTCATAATTCACGCTAAACGTTTGTGAAACTTCATGTCTGTGAAAAATTCCAAACCATTGAAGCAAAAACTATGTTTTTTCATAAATCTATTCCAAGCAAGACAATAACTGTTTGTGTTAGCTACTTGTTTAGTTGAATGCAAAGAACAGTTTGTTGCCATCTTTGTGACTTGCTAATTGCCATTTGTAAATTTGGATTCACTATATTGAGATAATGCTCAGAAACATGCAAATATTTGTATTTCTTGAAGGACACGTGCCGGTGGACTTTGTTGACGTGTTGACTTATTTGTTGTCAGCCTTTTGGTATGACAGAAACAACTCAAAACTTGGACACGTTTCTAACCCAGACGCGCCGCTGCAGAAATGATTGCACGAGGTTACATATGCACACAGCACAGATGACTGAACACAAAGCCTCAAATTCCTGTATAAGGGCAAGATCAAGAGAATCCTCATGATAAAAGAAATAACAACAAAATATCAAAATAAGTCTCTTTCATGTCGGGGGAGAAAGGGGCTATGTTATTTTCTCACAATGCACTCTTCAATTCCAACAATGAAAGGCGTTCACACTGTCAGTATTTCTTTGTGCAGTAAAGCTATTTCAGGGCAATAAATATGGAAGAATAATAATCCCCAGCCCAGCAGGTGGTCAAGCTCCTGTTGATTAGCATGCAACACAATGTTAATACAATAAACTCTTTGACTTCTGTACGTGCGCCGAATACAGTGTAAGACATGTAAATGCGTTCATATTAAACATACGGTCATCGTTTTTGCTCAAATAAGCTGGACTTAAGTGTGGATTAGGGTTGTCGAGATGAGCCGGTTTTACAATAATCATGATTATAAAAGCCCACCCTAGGTTAACCGTAAGGATTTTAGATGGCACAGTTTACCTGGTCAGTGCTCTAA
>JAPMNZ010921855.1:0-13448 GCA_029875035.1 Pomatoschistus microps
TTTCAAATAGTAATGGAATTGACCAGATTCCAATAGTCTCCAGAAATTAATAACAAATATTTTGGAGCGGATAAAAATAAACCAATGGGATTTGTTAACCTCCTTCACCCTCTTCCTGTTTCTTGCCAGTGTGCGCACTTGAGTTATCGGTTACTTTCTAAAACCTAAAATGGCTGATCAGAAAAGGCCAATTTCACGTTTGCCACCCAGATTCTCTGTTGTGACAAAGAAAAGAAAATGCTGGATGTTTGGTTTGGTGGAGAGGTGAGGGGAGGGGGGAGTGGTTTCCAGTTGGTGCTACGGCTAAGCTAACACAACTGCATCTTTAAGTCAATGACGGAGGACCTCAAAGAAATGAATTAATGTTGACCAATCAGGAGGCTGCGGGGGCAATTATGGGCGGGTCAAACCAGTGCTTGTCTATGAAAAGTGCCACCTTCTCTTCACAATTTGAAAAGTAACTGACATTCACTTTAATAATGCCAAATAAAGGTGATCAATAAAGCTTTTTTAAATGCTGCACAGGCATTGTGTTTTTTCTTGCTTACGTGTTTCCTTAAATGTCACGATAAATTCCTCAATATTTGTTGTTTACCAGCTTCACACTGTTACTGTAAACGTGTTAAATGAATGGAGATGGCAACAAAGAACATGTATTTTGACAAAAATATCCCAGAGAAAAGCTAACACGGTCGCACAGTGAGACAGAAAATGCCAGGAAACGTAACATGGGCTGTGCATTGTTCTTCCTCTCGCCTCCAGCTATTTGTCAGCAATACCAGCGAGACATCTGCACTGACATGTGAGTGACGCTGTAGCTTTAGGAACAGCTCTGATCATGTCAAATGCCTAGAAAGATCTTTTTTAGACTTCTCCTTCAGCTCTTAAAACCCCCCAGTTGAAGGTAAGTGAATTAAATTAGCATGTAATGGGTGTTTTTCGCTTGGCCAGCGCTGAATAAATGAGGGATTTGAGATAAACAGAGTATGACAATAGTTTTTGGGGACTCACGACGTCTTTGGATGTATGGCTCCGGTCCGTTCACAATCATAAACGATGAAGTTTCCAGATACCACAGCTGTGCCATTCACTTTTATCTCCAGCGAAACAGTCAGATGATCTGCACAAACAAAGGAAACAGTGAGGAGTGCTGCCAGATTTCAAACCATTCAGAATTCAGCCCGTGTCACAAGACAAAACAGAGTCGACAGATGTCCTACAAGATTTGCAGGAGTTGGGCATACGAGTGCATTCCCCCAGCAAAAATGGGAAAAAACAAAAACAACCAAAAATGTGAGGTTATTGCTGAAACTCGACAAAACATAAAAAAACATTGTATTTATATTTTATGGATTTAGCACTAACAAACTTTAACAATTACCAGCAACTTATTCAATCTTTGTACCAGACACATGGCCAGATGACGAGGGTAATGTTATAAAGTGCATCTTGAGTAAATGCCAATCCAAATTAATTATACTGCACACTTGAGGAAAGAGGAATTGGCAAAAGACATAAATGCAGATCAGATTCAGTTGAGTTTATTCACCATTTGCAGTTAAAAACCATGCTAGAATATTTGTGCAAAAACACATACTGTAGGAAAAACAATTGACAGTACGGACAAAAAGAGGTTAAAAACACATACTAAAGCAATGAACTGGTAAGTTGAAAAGATAGAGAGTATATACATTCATGGAGGAAAATCATAGCAGGCCATATACAGTAGTCTTAAGTCATTGTGCCCCACATGCTGAGGCCACAGGATCAAGTGATTCATAGATGAGAGGTTGTTTATGTCTGAAACGTCTTTATGATGCAACTTTATCCTCGTGTCTGGCCTTGAAGTTATCGCAAGACAACATAGAGAATGTTTACAAAGGACTAGTGACAGATAACTGATAACTCACCAATTCGAATTTAGTTCAATTGAGAAAGGGATAGTACTGAGACAGGGCCAGCAGAAGACCACAGAGATAAGCCAGTCCTTTATCATATGTATGTATTTGGATGTAAATACACACATTATGATCAATGCAACGACATTTGAGTTGTGTTTCTGTGTTTCGGTGTTCAAATTCCAAACTCAAAATCAAATTCTCAAAGTAAGCGAGCCAAGATTGTGCTCATACTGTATGTATGATAGAAATGTTATTTACAATTACATTTCTAGTCAATCGAGAGTGATGTGTTCATTAACATGTACTGTCCCCAACAAATAACATTAAACTAATAACTACTAAAAATAAAAAGCTAAAGCCTCTTCTGTTCAGATACTGTGATGCACATGTAGACTGGGACCAGAGTGGGCAGACCAGTTTAGTAGCGATGTGAAATAGAGTCTGGTTGTTTAGCATACTCCTTATTCTTATGCTTTGTTGACATATTCATGGACTACTGTTAATCAGGTCTTAAAAGGTCTAAAACTATAAATAATGCAGCTATAAATCATCAATATATAGCTTGAAAAAAATGTAGGGTATTTTTGTATCACTGTGGGGAGTAAGTTAGACCTGAGGATAACACAGGGGTTAAAAATAGGGTTCTCATTCCCACAGAAATACACACGTATAACATGTACTTATGCTGCCCACCTGTTCCGGGGAGAATGGGCTGGTAGTTGTTCCTGGGGAGCAGTGGGCAGGTCTGGATCTGAGCGGGGCCGTAGTCCAGGTGCACGGTCGCAGCTGTGGACACCCCTGGTCCGTATTCGCACTCCACCCGGGAGCCGATGAGATCCGGGACACTGCCATTAATCAAGATCCCGATGTCCTACAACCGCAAAGACAGATCAATGTGAATCAATAGCTGCTTCCTCACTCTGGGCCACACGCTTATGGTTATCTGCACTTGTAATAGTTATCAGGAGAAGGTACATTTTGCCGAAGTGGGAAATGGAGATCCTAGATACTTCCGCACTTAAGGATAAGGCAAATGCAACAAGTAACCAATTAGCTGGAACTGGAAGGTTATGCATATTAATCGACGATGGTTGGACAAATGTCAAACCCAAAGCTGTAACTTTTATTCAGTTTTGCTGTTCAGAAAAACTGACTTTGCTTTGGACCATTCTGAGGAAATAGGCGCTTTCCTCAGAGTACGTTTTGACTTCTCTGATCATCTGCACCAAGACACGCCTACAGTTTTTACTCGCTTTCTTTGGAGATTGTGTTTTCTGAATCTGTGATAGGTGGAGGATTTGAACATGTTTAATCAAAGGAAAAAAATACACGGCTTTCGTTCTTGATCTGTGGTGAAGCTGGGTCTTTGATGTGACCGTTTTGTTGACGTTGCATAAAGGGGCAAAGCACAGATCCACCTTGAACCTGTGTGGTATAAGGTTCATAGAGTCTGCACAATACATACGCTTATCTTAAAATACATTGTTTTAGCTCAATATTACATTCGGTAGTACATACAGGTACTTAATATACTGTGTAATTATGAGCCACGGGTCACAGGCAAAAGTAGATTCCATTTTAATGCACCTTTTTGGTTTCAGGATAAGCTAATATTGTTTAGCTAATGTGTTTATTGTCATGGCCAAAATCCACATTCAAAAGTGTATGTTTGTAACGAAAAAAACCCTTTTCAAAATATTTAAAACCTTACTTAATCTATATGACAAAGCTAAGCAGGGCAGGACCTGGTTAATATGGTGATGGGAGATCTCTGGGGAGTGGTTGCGAATGTAAAGTGCCAAACTATCTTTGTCTCCTTAGGGAAGACACTTGACCCACATTTCCTAGCATGACTCTGGTGTGTGAGTGAACGGTTGGTGGTGGTTGGTGGTGGTTGGAGGGGCTGATGAGGCAAACTGGTTGCATCACTTCTGTTAGTGTGCAACATGGACAGCTGAGGCTGCAGTAGTTTATCACCACTGTGTAGTGTTTTTGCGGGGTTTTTATTCTTAGCAAAATTAAGTGACTTTGCTCTCTTAATTTCTTCCCAATTAGAAAAAAACCAAATAGATAATAATGCACATGCTTCAAGCCAAGAGAACAATCTCTGATTAAAGCGGACAATTGTACGATAGCTATTTCATTACCTTGACATGTTTTAATAACATCACTATCGTACAAATGTCTTTGATAGAAGAAACAAATAATTTAATCTTTAACAAAGAAGAGCAAGTGAGCCATCCCAAAATAATCTCTGCTAAAGACACACCTTTTCTATTAGGCATAAGGTGTATTTTTTATTTGTATTTTTACTGTTTTTAACTTGTCTGTAGAGCACTTCAAGAAGCCTAGGCTTTTTAAACGTACTTTATGAATAAATATTGAATGATTGATATTTTAATTGAATTGAATGTGAGAAGTATGAGAATAAAATAATATGGGTTTTACTGATCAAGCATGTGTGCAAAAGTAGTGAGAAAATAGATTTGTAACACACATGTCCCACAGAACTAAACCACTAAAATTGGACAGGCTCCTTTTACTTTGCACCTGCCATTTAGCACCTGGATTGATAAATTCATCCCTCAGAACAGTCACTCAAGCCGAGGTATTCTTGTGAACTAGTCTCAAACAGTTGTCAAATGCTGCGGTGGTTAGTCCACAGTGCTCTAGTCTAAGACATTTGCGGGGTTGCACACTTTTATAATTTCGACATCCTGCAGAGATAATACCATCAGTGAATCATTTTAGTCTGCGAGCAACACCTACTTTCCTCCATATATTGTCATCTTTGATAATAGTATTTAACAGTAACAATTCCCTATCCAGAGTACTATACCTCCTCTGTTATTTATACAGTAGAGTAATGTGCCTAATCTTTAGCAGAGGTTGAACCGATATTGGCTTTTATTCAAATTTGTTCAGTAGTTCAAGGAGAGAAGCCGTGAAAAGCGAATGTGCAATGAAGAAACAGATGGCGGGGTGCTAGCATCACGTCTAAAATTGGCTTAAGTGATGAAGTATGACAGACGTATAATGAGAAACATAGCACCTCGGTGACATGACTGCGTTTCAGCAAAAATATTTAAATGTGTGAAGAGACAGAGGCAAAGAGGCGGCTATAGGCTACAAGCAAGGGCAGCGTGGCATACCCTTCAAATGTGAGATATCAAAAGAATCCATTTCTCAATTTGTATTAACGATTTTTTTTTGGCATACATAAGTGACAGTTTTGGGCTCCACTCGCACCATTGCACTGACGCTACTTTCTCGTCCTGTTTCTTCAACTTCTTGCCACAACCTTGTAGAGGCAAAACAAGTAGCCTCCCCAGTCTGTCCTTCACTTCCAAGTGAGAATATTTTGTTCTTTTTTCTCCAACAAACACATTAAAGTCTCTCACCTGCCCAAGCCAGAACACCCAAACTTATTTATTGGCATTGGTGGATTTGGTGATAAATTCAACATGGTATAATTGTTTCCACATAATTATTATAGAGGCAGAACATGCATAGTATCTGCCAAGAATTGCTTTATACATTTAAATGATTAAAGCTGGGGCACCTATTTTTTCATAGGAATGATCTCTGTTGTTTGTCCCAATAGAAGAGTCATGTAAAAGTCAAGTGTTGTGAACAATTCAGACCACATACTGTTTTTAACTGTTTTGTATAATTTAAATGAAGAGCCCTGTGAGTCACAACTTGATGCTGATTGGCTGAGTGACAGTGATCTTTTTCGATTTTCTGTCTGGAAAAAGCTGAACTAAAGATGTGACAGAGGTCAAAAGACATGTATGTGACAACTTTAGTGATAGAACTAAACTACCAACTAAGTTATATCTGAGCCAGGACCCATAGTTACATGGTTTTAAAGTACACAAAACCACACAAAACATAGATCAGATTGGTGTGGTTTGAAAGTTAGGAACCCAGATTTAAATTGAATATCAGTGTGGGAAATACATGTGAGAACTAGTGATAGAGCCCAACTGTTTTGAGAGCAAGGGACAAGTTAGATGGAACCGGATACACAACTCAGAAATGGACTTTAAGATTGGCATCGACAAGAAATTAGTATCGAATCAGTTTCTGTAATTGCAAAAAGGAAAATCATTAGTCAAAAAATTAGGATTGGGACATTCCTAATTATCGTCACTAATAATCCCCGTTTGCACTTTACTAATCTGTTTGTCTTGGTTGAACTAACACATGATTGAGAAAAATGCCTTGACGATTATCCACACATGCAAAAGCTTTAGATAGTGAACCAGGAAACAAAGAGCCGGAGAAGGAACATGCTCCAACTTATCCGCCAACTCTATTGTCTTGTTGAATTGATCATTTCCTGGCTCGGGCCGTAACTTCCTGTCTGCAGCTTCCTGTTTGGGGGAGAGCCTTGAGCGGTCTTTCCTGTAGCTTAGAGGATGCCTGAAGGATGGCGCTGACCTACATAACAAGAACATTTCACCAATTAATGAACCAATTAATGACCTGTCGCCGCACCGCCTCCTCTCATTACGAGCCATAATTACAGGTCAAATGCATTTAACGTGTCAGGATTCAGCCGGGCTATTCGACTGGGCGCCTGCTTTTACGGTTGTTTTTGTGCAAACCTGGGGAAAGAACAACATAGCCGTCATAGTCCTTAAATGACACAGGCCGTGTATTTGTTATTATGATTTATTATCTCGTCAAGTTTCATTAAAATGAGTCTAATGGGATTATTAGAGAAGTCAATAGCGCATTTCCCACGTCTTGCAGATTTATAAATTGCTCAGTTATTACAAAATGATTATCTCTCCTCGATAGCTACCTTTCAGGAACTTTCAGAAAATTCTACAATCTCTCCTCGGTATACAAACCACATCCGTCTGGAAGATCTGGCGTTATCGCTTTATCTCTACAACACTGCGCGATCTTTACATAATGATCAGTTTGCTCTTTTCTTTTCTGTTCCGATGTGTATGTGTGTTCCCATCTCAACTCTCACAAACTACATAACTGTCTGTGTACAAGGAAATAGTTACCAAGGTCCCTGTAAAGCTGGGGTACTCAACCTTTTCATCAATGATATATGTTTGTCCCAACAGAACAGTATTGTAAACAGATGACTTTTCCAGCATTTAACAAAACAAAATGCAGTCTCAATTTTTTTTAGACATGTTTTATTTAATTTTACCATGCAGCTACATGTAGGTGGCTGTATACCCGTCAGACTTCTGAAGCCAATTAGGGCAGGGCCTGGTTAGTACGGTGATGGGAGACCTCTGGGATCACCAGGTGCCACAGTGGGGCGGCTGCGGCTAGTGCCAAACTGTTGTTTTGTCCTTAGGCAAGACACTTCTCCCACATTGTCTGGAGTGAGTCTGGTGTGTGTGTGTGAATGGTTGGTGCATGGTGATTGGAGGGGTCAATGGCACATACTGGTTACCTGGCTTCTGTCAATGTGCCCCAGGGCAGATGTGGTAATAACAGTAGTTAATCACCACTGTGTATGGAGTGAGGGAACACAGACATGTGAAGCTTCTTTGAGTGTCCTGAAAAAGCGCTGTATAAAACGGATGCATTATTGTTTTACATAAGAATCATGGGAGACACGACAGAACCGTACTGGTTTGAGAGAGAGGAAGCATTTTATAGCATAGTTCCACTGTAATTTCGCAATTACAGCTTTAATAGGCTACTTGATGCCACCAGTTCTGACAGCTGTTTTTTTAAAAGATTTACAATGAATGTGAAATTTAAGTAAAAGTAGACCTCCATCAATCCATCAATTTTCATCCTTAATCAATTTCTGGGTCGGGGGGGTGACAGTCAGAGCTGCACCCAGTTCACAGAGCACCAGCCCCTCACTGATCCTCCTGCAGGTGATGAGTCCACAGAAGCCTTGCTTTTTCACCCGGGGCTTCAGGCAAAGTGGGCTTACGTGTCTTTCCCAAGGACACAACGACAGCAGACATCAGTGGAAGTCATGAAGTAGGTCTTGTGGTGGGCTCGAACCCACGACCTTCAGGCTCTAAGGCCAATGCTCTACTAACTGCACCACTGTCGCCAAAAGTAGACCTATTACGCTTTATTCTGTAATAAAGTTTAAACCTGAAAATCACTCGTAGAGCACAGACCAACGCCAGGAGACAGTTTTGATCCTTGAAAAATTCCTGGACCCAGAGAGTAATCCGGATCTCATTATGTTTTCCCTCAAAGCTTTTTTATGTGGGTGTTTTGAACTTGAGAAAGTGATCAGGAGTGAGACAGTGAAAATAGTGAAGGAACAGTTTTGGAGCAGTTGAACTAAAATTTGGTCCAAATCCTCCAACAATGTTTTGAGTTATGACACAAACAAACAAACAAAGAGAGGTAATCAATCACATGGCACAAAGCAAAGCAAAAGCAGCGGTTCTGTCTCGGCGGTCAGAGGAGCCAGGCGGATAAAGGTATGCATGTTATGTTCCTCCCGGTGATTGAATGTGTGTATCCTCACCTTGATGTCTGCAGAGATGCTGATTTCTGGAGGGGTGAGGGTCATGGACGGACACTGCTGCGGCCCCTCTCCCAAACCGATCCAGGAGCGTGGAGTCACACCCAGACCGCAGTCCTTCTGGAGACTACACCTGCGCACAGATTAAAATGCATACTTAATATTCACCCATAGGTATCATATTTTCAACAAATACTTCTCTCTTGCACCGGCATGTTGTTGCAAATTTGACAAGCACCCCAGACATGCCCATTCAGCAAAAACAACCTATTTCCTGGGGAAGTTTCACTGAGACATTGTGGGGGAAGATTGTCTATTATCAGCAATGCCTTCCCTTGAACACGAACATCTAATATACAGTAATTGCTTGTCAATGGTGTTGCTTGTAACTATCAAGAGCTGCTCCGAACACAGCAGCAGCCTATAGCGTCGCACACAGAACACCAAGCCTTAAGGTCAACATGCCACCCCTTTTTTGTGCGAAAAGAAAAACACAAAATTTACAACGCCCTACCGTTTTAATTTTGGTAGGAATGTCCACTGCCAAGTAACACGGCTGGCTGCCTGGAGATTTATGAGGTGATGCCCGCGCTCACATAATGCAGTCAGGTTTGCTTGCTGTTCTTTTCTCTTTCTTTCTTTTTTTTTAAAGGCTCAACACGAGGGACATCTTGACACTGGGTCACACACGGAGCTATGGCAACCTGCCCCAGGCGAAGATCAGGGGCTAGTTACAGGCAGTGGAGTCAGGAAAACTAACAATAACAAAAAACTGTTTCTGCATCTGTGTGTGGCGTTGACTGGAGGACACGTACAGCAGTGTCCCCATCTGTGAGTAAAATGAAGGTCTAGGGCAGAGGTGTTGTGTGTGGAAGAGAGAGAGAGAGAGGGCATTCAACAAGCAAGGTGGCCCTGAAGTGACTTGTGCCTCGCTAATGAACTTGACTTGTCTGTTTGGCAGGAAGTGCGGTTCATCTGTGAGAGGACAAAGTGACCGCAGACAGAGGGGGACTCAAATGGACCCCTTTTAACAATCACTGCATTTATACAGGCTGTGAATATGGACATCTATGCAATACAACTGGACTCAATGTGACTGTTCCCTCAAACAGGTCAGACCACTGTTGTCTAGGACAGTGGTTCCCAACATTTTTTGGTTTGTGTTCTCCCCTTAAAAATTGCCTAACCCTGACCCTAACCCTTTGTTTTGAAGTAAAACAATTCTATGCAAGGTTCTGTTGACAAAAACACTGTATGTCATCAGTTTATGGTTTGTCTTGGTTTGTCTTTGTGCTTTTCCTTTTTGTTTTGTTTTTAAATTAAGACATATTAATCAAGCTGTCAGCAAGCAGCTTCAACATAATTACGCTGGAATTAGCACTGTAGCTAAATTGCATCCATTGTGTGCCTGTGTTACCTGCCTATAGGGAATAGGCACAACAGATGGAAAGTAGCATTTTTATGGCATCATACTTTATCATTGTTTTTCAGTCTATGCATTCTTATAACAGCCCTATATAAATGTTTCCATGAAATGTTTAGGAATCTTGCATTAGTGAATCAGTTCATGTATTGTTGCACTGTTTGAAGTGGTTCTCTTGAAGATATGCAGGTTAAAATAAAACTATTTCATTTATTTAGTTGACAGGGACATTGTACAATGCATGTATTGTACAGACTAGACAGCTTCTAGCTAATTTCCATCCGTCGTCCCTGGGTAGAGGCAAAGTGACAGCAAAATTACACTGTGCAAAGAATTAATAAATGCAATGGCCTAATTAGCATTTAAACTACAGCTAAAATGTAACACGATTCATCCAACTCCTTTTCAAAGCATGTACAGGTATTTGTTTGCTTTTATCATAATTGTTTTATGTGAATAATTGTTTGTATATCTTGTGCATTTTTTAAATAAATAAACAAATTAATTAACCACAATTAGCAACACACTATGATGTACAATCTGCGTAATGATTACACACTTTTGAACATACAGGTGAAACTCAAGTGAAAATTAGACTATCGTTCAAAAGTCCATTTCATTCTGTGATTCAGAAACTAATACATGACAGATGTATTACACGCAAAGTGAGATGTATCAAGCTGTTATTTGTTATAATGTAGCCAATTGGCTCAGAGCTTTTAATAACCCCAAAGGAAGACAAACTGCAAGACGAGTGTCTGAAGTTTCAACGTCATTAATAGACATTTATCAACATTTATGGACATGGGTCATCTCCCCCTTATGGACCAAAGGCTGTGTTTTTATCATTTATGTAGTTTGAACCGTCTGATTCTCTCTGTGTACTGAAACTAAATGTTTATTGTATGCTGGAAATCTAAGCGTTTACAATTCCAAAGTTTGTCAGAAAAAAAACTGCATTCGATAATTTGCCCTGAAACACGCGGGCCATGTAAACGCGTGCATAATTTCAATCTCTCTCGCTGCTTTTAACGAGGTCCCTAACACTAACGATGAACTTGACCGTCGGCGCATCTGTGTGAAAAGGACAAAGCGACCTCAGAGTGCGCCCAACTCAAATAGCCCCCATTTACCACTGTCCCGCACAAAGACACTAGCTCATCACTTTTACGCTAAAAAAGCTCCAGTCTCCTCTTGCCCTCCCCACCCCCTCCATCCCCCCCATCCCCCGCCACATGCCCGCTAGTGTTTGTGCAAAATGTATGTGCACGGTCCAGACACTGACTCCCTGTGGCATTGAGGGACAGAAAGGAGCTGTGAGGTCAGATGCTCCACTAAAAATAACCCGTGGAGTGGAGCTGCTGCTGGCTGCAAACCCCCTATCGCCGCGACGACACGCACAAGCCATAACAACCCACCAACTTAGCAGCAGCAGCAGCAGCAGCAGCAGCAGCAGCAGCAGCAGCAGCAGCAGCAGCAGCAGGGAGAAATGTTCCACGGTGTATGTGGCGGGCCCATCAGCCTCTCCAACGCGTTCTCATCAAATTCATGCTAATTTGACCAGCGATTGCCACTTCTTTCCAAGTATCAAGTGATTGCTTCGGTTTCCGCTTCCTCCCGAAATGATGGAAAACTATGCTGCATTAAAAACTAAATAGATCTTCAATCAGAGGTGGACCAGGAGAGGGAACTTTTAAGTATGTTCGAAGCGTATGCTGTAAGAACAAGAGGACGGACCCGTGGCTCTTGGAAGCAGTAGGAAGTTATAGGTGTTTAAATCCGTCTTGATGTATACGTTTTTTTCCAACACTGATTTAAAACTCTTAAAATCACTTCTTAAGTATGCAATAGTTACTTATTCATTATGTTAAAGATAGAGATTAAATTTTAGTATAAAGTTAACTTTATACCTGCTCCCATCTCTGTGTGGAGTGAGTGGACAAATACCCAAAAATAACAATTGTAAACCGCTTTGAGACTCTATTCTTTTCAATGTACTGTGATTATTTATGATTTTAAGCTTAATTTGTTCAGCACTTTGAGTTGCCTTGTGTATGAATTTTTCTATACAAATAAACTTGCCTTGCCTTCTGTAACTAGTGATGCAACACTGACATTTCCCCAGTGTAGAACAAATAAAGGATCTCCTAGTTTTGAAATATTTTGTATACTGTATCTATAGCCTGTACTTGACTTTAAAGCTGGGGCATGTAAGTTTTTGGTTCATAGATAATCCATTTTTTTACACAGAAGGAGTCATATTAACACATATTAAAGTAAAATGTGGTGAACATATCAGACCATAACAAGCTGCCATCATGTAATTAGAAATCATGTTATTTTTTGCATATTTGTGAGTCACTGTTTGATGCTTTGGGCTGAGAGCTGATTAGCTGAGTGAGGGTGGTCCTCTATTTTTCACTTTTCTGTCTGAAAAAGATGATCTAAAGACGTGACAGAGGCCAAAGATACCAGCATGTGAAAAGTAGAAAAAGCATGTGAAAAGTAGAAAAAGTACTTTTATGGAACAGCTTTTAAGTGTTAGTTTTAAACGTCACATGCTGTATTTTACAGTCTGCTTTGTCTTCCTGTATCTATTGTATCTAATTATTTTGACTTTGCATTATGACTGTTTTATTGTTTATCAATAAAACAGACTGTGCAGTGCTTTGTAAACATTGTTTTTAAGAGTGTATACAAAAAAAGATTATTATTATTATCATTAGAGACAGGTTTTTTTGTATGTACTTCAGCAGTTACGTGGAGCTGTTGTGCAAATGTTATCTGGAAGTTTTATTGAATTATAAAAAAGGTTGGGTTATTAAATTTGAACAAAATAACATGATCAATATTTTCTTCCTTTTGTACCTTGTCTTAAGAACTAATTGCTTTTTCTGTATTAGGTTTCATGTTGAAGTGACTTATGAATTTCTGTTGTTTTTGTGGGATAATTGGTGCTTTTGAACAGGGTCTTGTCAGGAGGAGAACACATGCCGTCGCCTCTGTGTTTTTTTGATTCGGAGACAGACAGGAGATGACACAGGTTCAGCCTGTACTCGCTCTGTAATTGGGGTCAGTGAAAAGGCAAGAAAGAAACATACCACACTGTGTGACGAGAATAGTAAAAGTGCTGCGCAAGCTGTTTCTCCAAAATATAGATACCACCAACGTAATTACTCAGAGGATCACAAGGACAAAAGTGAAGCTTCAAAATCCACTTTTTATAGCTGGAGCTGTTTTTAGATCCATCCACTCAAACAAGAATCACTTTAGGCACAGATAATGTAACTCTGCCACCTGTGTCAGTCTTGTATTAGTATTATGTCATTGAAACACAATACATGATGCTAAGAGAGCAGTTTTTGCCTTTTATAAACCAAAGTACGGCAAATTTACAGTCTTTACAATTGCATGGATGTAGTAGCAGCTGGTAATTTTCAAATTGGAAAAAAATAACTATAAAATAACTATAAAAAATATCCTCCCTCTAATGGGGACATAGGGATAGGGCAGGCCGCTAGCTTTTGTTCTCCCTCATACTTGTTGCACCATATTTTCCACTTAAAGCCACCCTGTGTAATATCTACAGCTGCTCCATATGGAAAAACATGTTAACTAATAACAAATGTGACCTTTTTAAGAATAT
>JAPMNZ010921901.1:0-16525 GCA_029875035.1 Pomatoschistus microps
CGGCTTGTTTCTAACTATTACCGTTCTCAAGTAAACTGTCATAGAATATAACGTAGTCTAATCCAAAAATTAGTGCTTGCACCTGGATTCGAACCGGGGTGGCTGGATATTAAGAGCGGTGCTTTAACCACTACACTATATGCAGAACTGTTGTAGGACTGGCCCTAGCAGGCTTTTTAAACGTTAGCAGACGAAAAGTTCCGGCAACTCGTCACTGCAGATAGCTTTTGTGTCCCCTACAAGTCGACCGCTTCTGTCAAATCAGTCGGCCCTCGGGGGCCCCCTGCCGGTTTGGGGGCCCCAGGCGGCTGCCTGCCTTGCCTGTTGGCACGGGACGCCTCTGTGCATATACTCAATACCTAACAAATCAAACCATAACACACTGTTATTATCGCATCAGAAAATGTGTTATAATTTTGTCTACGTAAAAAGAAGCCCTGTGAGTTACTATTATTGATGCTCTGGGCTTAGAGCTGATTGGCTGAGTGTCTGAGTGTTTGGTATCACAGCTTTAAATAAATCTTTATTTACTTGGTGTTGTTTTCAAATACCGAACAACCTTTATTGATCCCTGTAGGAGAAATTCAGGAAATGCAGGTATTGCTTGAATGACTATACACCTTTTTAAATGAGCAGATGCATATTTTCATAGTAAGGCTCTTGTCCATGTTAATTCAATGTCTTAAACACTTTCCTTCTTTACATCCACACATAATTATCACAGTTCCAATTCTTCAATCATTTTATTTCCTGTCTTTTTTTTTTTTTTTTTTTTTACCTTGTTTACCTCGTTTTGGATTCGCTTTCATCATTTTTTTTTTCATTCACAGCAATATCCCATTCGAGGTCCCATTTCCTTTTGAGTCATGACATGTATGTTGTGTGTCCTCCAACAGTCACATGTCCGATGAATGAAGTGCTGACGGCCTCCACTGGGGTGATCATGAGCCAGTCCCCAGGGAGCAGCTTCCCTCACTTCGAGTCCTGTTCGTGGGTCGTCAAAGTGGAGCCCGGCTACAACATAACCTTCACTATTGAGCATTTCCAGACCAGCAGGCAATTTGATGAGCTGGAAATATTTGATGGTGAGTATCTGTGTTATTGATAAACAAAGATTGTTTATTAGGAGTGCTGACATCACCTATAGTGTAGGACACACTATGGGTGACGTCAGCACCCATAGTGAATGCAGAAGAAGCCTATTTTAACCTGAGCTATCTAGAGCCGATTTTTTTATATGGTCATTTATTGCGTCCGGGTAAGATTTGCGCCGTAACAGGAGCAGATATGTTGCCATAATAGTTGCAAAGGGAAGCTGGAGTTTCCCCCATGCATAAAGACATCTGATCTGTCTATCCTTATAAGGGTAATAACAGGATTCACAAAGACAATATTAAAATAATATCTCAGAATCAGATTGCGCCAAACCATGGATTATTGTTCAAGGTGGTGAGTGAGACACAAACAGTTACTAAACTATAGGTGTTTACTTTTCAATGTAAGTCAAGATGAGCCAGCGCGAGTAGGAGCAACACTTTGTCTATGAGCACTCCCTTATTGGGCCTCATTTAGCTTGAGGTTCAGCATTGTTCATCTATATACAGTCTATGGTTATTAACAGGGGGGAATGCTCATGATGATCAAATACAGTGTATGGAATGAATACAGGTTGTGAAGTTATCTCACACTCCGCCGCTCTCACTCCTGCCGCAGCTCGTACACATTTGCATATGATCAAAGGTGGTGTCAGCAACTCTGCGAGCCGCCTGGAGAAAATGGTGGTCATATAGCCTTTGCTGATTAGTGCTTTTTATCTGCCAGCTAAACAAGAGAGGACACTTCCTAACTCCAAGGCAATCACAATTGTAATACATGTTTTATAGCAAATATGATTGTGTAACAGTGACCATCATGGAGCCTATTTTCCCATATCATCCCATTAATTGCACAAACACTATCTTGTGACACAGCGAAAGACATCCGCCTCACGTCGCAGCTGTGCTCTTATTGACCCTGTTGTGGAAGATACTCCATTGTATTGTCTTCTTTGATAAATGAATGACCTGTTTAGGTCCGGTTTGATGCATTGTTTAATCAAATCAAAGAGCAGATTCAATAGAGCTCTCTAAGTATCCTTCTCACTGTGATGTGAGAGTAAGTAGTTAAAGGAAAGCCTATATAAAAGAGATAGTTTCTTAGATATTGAAAGGTCAAGCTGAAAGCTCTTTTGAAGACATTTGATGCAACATAAATAATAAAGAAGCCTTCTGGAATGGTATAAACTACATCTTTAAGACGTGGTTAAGCTTGATCATAATTTAAGCATGTCTTTTGCTTATCATATGTGCAACCTGTTTATCTCCATGTGCAATTATTTCGTCTTTTCATCAACATTTTCTGAAGGATTTATATTTTACTACGAACAAGCATTGTAGTGTTGCTATTTTCTTTAAGAACTGAGGCTGCATACAATAGTATTTTGGACATATACAAAAATGTATACAATCTTTATTCGTCAAAATGATTCATTCCAACAAAGAAGCTGAAAACGGTTGTATTTTCTTGTTTTCCATTCCTCAGGTCCATCCAGACAGAGCCCTTTGCTAATTACATTAAGTGGAAACTACTCCAACCCCTTGAGCATAACCAGCTCCAGTAACAAAGTCTACCTGCACTGGTCCTTCGATCACACGACCAGTCATAAAGGCTTTCGCATTCGTTACTCAGGTAAGAATCTTGTTACACTCCCTGGGGTCCATTCATTCTTACTTTTGATCATGAGTCGGCTGTTTGATTAAATATAACCATCACGCCCCTGGAAAAGAGAAAACAGAAGTGGAAACTAGTTCAAACTCCAATACTCGTTACCAATATACTTATTAGGGGTTTTATATGCATTATGCCTGGAGATTTTTGCTTTATTGCAGGTCCCTAAATCTCATTTTCAGTATAATTTTCCTCTGCTGTTAAAGGGAAATATGTTTACTATTTAATTTCAGAGATTAAATGAATAGTAGAATAAAAGGTTAAGGTTTAACTCTTTGAAATGTGTCAAAACATAATCAGTTAACTTCAAACTATTTAGATTGAGTGATAGCTTCTCTTGAAGTTGTGAAAAACAAAGTGACTCTATATCCCTTGTTGCATTGGATGTTAACACCCTTATCTCAGAAAAGCTATCAGATAATGTACACAAGTGCAGGGAAATATAAAATAAAAAACAAGAGCGTATACACTTCTGGAATCTCACACCATTTCATCAGATAGAAAATGACTCAGATATCAGTAAAAGGCACTGATTTTAACATATTTTTCAAAAGTTATTTTTTTCTTAAATTAAAACAATATATAAACTGCGCAAAAAGTCATATCTACCAATTCTATGTGTATGGTTGATTGTGGTTTACAGTCCATTTTCAAAATATTAACATTTTCAGAGATGTTTTTGATGGGGCTTTAACGAGCTGTGTGCTGATTATTAACATTATAAGAAATACAGGCTTGAAAAATCTAATTTCATCTGAGTAATGAGTCTGTCATAGTTTCACATTATAGTTTGAATTACAGAAATAAATGGAACGATATTCTAATCATTCAAGTTTCCCGTTTATTCGCTTTGCGTCAATATGGCTTAAAACTTCTGCGACATCGAGTCTAAAGCAGCCAGAGATACGGCCTATTGCTATGACAACATATACGTAGGATGAGTAACCTGTGGAAAATAGAGCTCTACGGGGCATGGGATTTCTGCAATCTCTCTCTTCTGGTTGTTATTGCTCTGTTTTGTTGGGCTCCTGTGAAAGATGTGGTGCTACACGACACCTGCATAACAGGCGATGAGTTATAGCTGTGTAAATATTTAAAAGGCTCCCCATGTTGTGTATCAACAGCATTCAGCCGTATTGACTAATCGTCTCTCTCATCCTCTCCGCGGAGCACTGTGTTTCCCCAGCCGGATGTTCTGGGGTTTCTCTGCCCCACTTCACCTGCCTATTTTTACTTTATTTAGACTTTGTCACCTGCCAAGTTGGAGTATGATATAAAGCCAGCTGATAAAACACTGCACTCTTTCTGCAAAGCTTTTTGGAAGTTTAGGGTGTTTGAAAAGCTGCAGATAGCGTATGAAATATATGTATTATTTGTAGGTTGCTTAAAGAAATTATGTTATGCATTAATTTTGGCAATGATGATGATGAAGAGGCTTTTTACTATGCAATTTCTTGAGAATGGGAAATGATATCTGTCACATCTGTTACAGGCAAATTAATTTTATTTATTTGTTTCAAAACTTGAACATAAAAGACTGAATGACTGAATCAAAGACAGACATGTGATTGCACAAAACCTATTTTCACTTGAGAAATTGCCAAAACTAATTTAGGCAAGACTTTTTTTTGAGTGTGATGACATTGATGACATCATACTATTACAGGACTGAGACAGAAGCTTTTAGACAGAAAGGGCATAGTTACCTGTCTGTTTTTGAAAGTTGCATGGATTTATCTAAAAAATAAAAGAAGAAAGATCTGTACTATTAAGCTGGAATACCAAACTTGTGTTTTTTCATTAGAATATTTTTGTCATAACAGAAATCAACTTGTAAAAGGAGAATGTTGAGAACAAATCAGACGGCTGAATTCTGTCTTCATCTTCTTCTTCATGTTGTTATGTGCATATAGGAGCCCTGTGAGTCACTTTTTGACACTTTGGGCAGAGAGCGTATTGGTCCTCCCTTTTTCATTTGTATGTCTGAAAACTGATCTAAAGATGTGACGGATGCTAAAATACGGTGTGAAAACTTTATAGAACCATGGATTTTATTATATAGTTTCATGCTGTTGTGGTTTGAAAGTGAGGTACTTTTTTCAACTATCCACAATTTTAGACATCATTTTTGAAGTCACAGTGGTATTTTCTGTTAGGGCCTGTAATCTATATTTACTGAGCACAATAGAAAGAAACATGTACTTCGTCAGCCTGCAGAAAGGAAGATAGCGAAAAGAAGAATTCTGTGATTGTATTCTGGAGCACGGAGATCTCCATTCCCCCGACTTACTGTTTTCTATTTTATACATTCCTTCTTTTGTCCATGTCACCAGCGGCTTTCCTCCTCCGCTCTCTTTATCTATTCCAATCAAGTCAGATGCCCGTCTGGATCACATTTCAGGCTGTTGGGCAGACTACTGTGAGACAAGCTGTATACAGCAGCAGACAGAGGGACAGGAGAAAAGCAAGTAGCACAAAAATGGGTTAGCTACAGGGCGGAGTGAAAATTGAACTCAAGGGTGCCTCAGCAGCTGCCAATCACTGTGACGGGCAGAAAGTGGCTTTGTTAGAAAACAGGCCCTGTTTACTGGGAGTCATTAGTACAGAAATAACAAATTATGATGCAATTAATGATTGAGTGGATTATTTCAACATGACTTGTAAGTGCCAATTTAACATGTAGGCTATGCTTTTGCCAAAATAGAACTATGATCTGGGGCACTGTCAAAATAAGGTGGATTTCTTGTCACCGGGAAAATAGTTACCATTGTTATGGGAAACATGGTGTCTCCAAACAGCCCAGCCCAAGGGTTATTTGAATTGTATGAGCATAGAATAGTAGCTCCTATTCATTTTCCACATGAACTTGAAACATGAACAGTTGGCCAAACTTGCAATATGACAATGATCCTGGCTCGTGCTTTGGAGAATGTCCCCTGCTTGGCAAAGACACAAAGTAGCAAATAATAGGCTGATCCATTTTAGACCTGTCTTCAGGGTTGCACAATCATACGGTGTTTATACACTGTAGACCACTGTTTGAAAGGTTGGTGTGTTTTTGCCCCGTGTTGGATTGTCAAGATGGGGAAGACAGGAACAAACACACATTTTTCGGAGGAGCAGATGCTGGAAAATATCATGAAAAGAAAGCATTGCACTCTCAAGTTGCAGTAAATTATTTATTCATAAAGATCTTTTGGCCACAGTTATTTCGTCATACACTTTTTCTTTTGGACCAGTGAAGACTAGTATAGGAAGTGTCAAAATAAAATACTCAAAACCAAATTCTGACAGTGCAGTGGATCCAGGTGCTTAGGGAATAGCATTATAAAAGTCAACGGCAAGTTAATCATATATGTGGATGAATACAAACCATGTTCAAACCACTGTCCCCTGTGTGACTTTTAATAGTTGTATCAGCTTTTTCATCTGACCCCCACAAATAAGCATGCAGCAGGCTATGTTTTTAGCAGTCTAAATGACTGTCTTTGCCCAAAATACGTCCTCACAAGGCACCAAAGTTGATAGCTAAGCTTGTGTTGCTCAGTGTGTAAGGAAGAGGCAACCCATGGTTTTTGCTCAGTGGGAATGGAGTTACATTTTGTACAAGATCACTTTAAGGACTAATGTTATGTTTTTCATTCCAGCTGCTTACTGCAGTCCTCCCAACAACCCTTTGAATGGCACCGTTCACAGTCTGACAGGCACCAAGCTGGGCAGCACTCTGCGTTTTAGCTGTGATCAGGGTTTTCGGCTGATCGGTCAGAGCAGTGCCACCTGTACCCGCAACGCTTATGGCATCTACCAGTGGAACGCACCTGTGCCACTGTGTCAAGGTAACAGTCCAAACTTGCATTATCAGCTTTAGAATAAATGCATTATATGAATTATTTACAACTTCATGCCTATTATTGGAAGCCATTCTCCCATATAGATTGTTTCTTGATTTGAGTTTGACGTGCACCATAAAGTTTACATCCTGTTGCACTTTAAGCATCATTTCAAGTGTTATGAGCAGGAGAGAAGCCATTACTGTTTGGTCAACTCTGCACCAGGTGTAATCACCACATGAATTCTTGCACTCTCCCTAGATTTGATTGTTTACTGTTGTGCAGATGGCTGCCCGTGCTAATGTTTACTGCACATCAATACCAACTCAGGGATAGTGTTTGTTCAAAAGGCCCATTGCGGGATAGGTCTTCTGCATACAAATATCCCTATTAAATACACTTTGCTACCTACGTTTTTGTCTGCCAAGTTTGCCTCTCACTCTGGAGCCTCTTCTCTTTCCAGTCATGTCCTGTGGAATGCCTGTGCCACCTGTCAATGGCAGTATTGTTGGGCAGGACTTCTCTTTAGGGAACAGAGCCACATATCAATGCAACCCCGGGTTTAGACTGGCAGGACCCGTGACCACCTCTGTAACCTGCCAGGAGTCGGGAAGGTGGAGCTCAATCGAAGCACCCCCTAGATGTGTTTGTAAGTTGTTTTTTTTTTGTTTTTAGCATGGGTCTATCTTGTCTTGTCTTGTATTTCAAGTAACGTATTGATACCTAGAACAACATAGTGTTCTGGTTTCAAATACTTAATCTTTAAATACTGTTTATCCCCTATTTTTTTCTGCAGCTGTGACATGCCCTGACATTGGACACAATGCTGTAGAGTATGGTAGATGGAGGCTTATCTACGGGAGCCAAAACCAATATGATGCACTAATGATACTAGTCTGTGACCCTGGCTACTACTACAGAGGTCAACGAGTCATTCGCTGCCAGGCAAATGGCTCTTGGAACTACCCTGACCCACGTCCTGTTTGTGACAGTAAGTCCTAATAGCAATTTATTATATCACATTTCATATATATTTTCTTGATTTCATTACCAAAACCACTAAATTGCAAATGAGCTTAAATCCTCTTTCTTTATTATCATGTCTTATTCCTCTTGTACCCAACCTTTATAAAGTATTTGTTTTTTTTCTCTCTTAGTCATCTCATGTGGAGATCTTGGGACGCCTCCAAACGGACACAAAATTGGAACACTCACAGTCTATGGAGCGACTGCTATCTTTTCTTGTAACACCGGCTACACTTTGGTGGGATCCCGGGTTCGTGAATGCATGTCCAATGGTCTATGGAGTGGATCACAAGTCCAGTGCTTAGGTAGGATTTCTTTATCACTAAATCATCATGTATATTTGCCATAATAACTTCTAAGTGATTGTTCTTGTTTATTATTCTCAGCTGGACATTGTGGCACGCCCGAGCCCATAGTGAATGGTCAGATCACCGGTGAAAACTACAACTACAGAGGAAGTGTTGTGTACCAGTGTAACCCAGGATTTCGTCTCATTGGGGTGTCGGTCAGAATTTGTGAGCAAGATCACAGGTGGTCAGGACGAACACCTGTCTGTGTCCGTAAGTGTAACCTTGTGAAAATTGGATAAATAGTGGTCTGAAAAAGTGTTGTTTCCCCATGAACTGTTCCACATTTGTCTCATTATGGCCGCTAGCATGTTTCTACTATGGAAATGGAAATGTAACTGGAATTGGAATTAGTATAGGCGGACGGCCATGTTTTTGTTTTCTACTGCACTAACTATTTTCACACAAAGAAAAAAAAAAGCTAGTTATTTTGACAGACATAAAATGTATTTGTATTATTATTATTTTCTGAGCCGGAATTCAATTGTTCTCTTCTTTCTTCTTTCAGCTATCACATGTGGGCATCCGGGAAATCCAACGTTCGGCATGACGCAAGGAAACCAGTTCAATCTGAATGATGTCGTCCGCTTTGTCTGTAATACTGGATATGTTCTACAAGGATCTTTGAAGTCTTCCTGCCAGGCCAATGGGCAATGGAGCAACATTTTGCCCCGGTG
Source organism: Pomatoschistus microps (assembly GCA_029875035.1). Classification (NCBI taxonomy): domain Eukaryota; kingdom Metazoa; phylum Chordata; class Actinopteri; order Gobiiformes; family Gobiidae; genus Pomatoschistus; species Pomatoschistus microps. Next base: position 8,647 of record JAPMNZ010921901.1, read on the forward strand.
TAGAAGTAAGTCTTTACATAAAAGTGGCCTCGGCCTTTAATCTTCTCATACACAATTTTGAAATATAATCATAATTATATTGCAACATTTTTTTTTTACGTTTCTCTCTTTTTGACGTCTGCCCGTGGGCTGTATAAATGTGACAGGCATGTAGAGAGAGAGAGCTGAATGTAGGGTCAAGTGTGATGAGGCAGTGACAGCAACATTGATGGATTGATTTAGGAACTTTAAAGGATTTGGAACAAAGGCTTTTGAGACATTTATAAAATAAAACATTAATACGTGAGTGAAGTGCAATTTTGAAGATTAGCATTTTGTTTGTGTGTGTGTTTAATTTGTATCAGTTTAATGTTATGTTTGGAAATAAATTACCTGATTATTTGGTCATGTGAAAATTCTAAATATGTATCACTGAGCGATGGTAGTTTTCTATGGGTCAACAAGCAACTGGACAGAAAATATCCCCAGCACTTTTTGACATGTGATTTATTTCAGCGGTCAGCATGGGAGAATAAAAATGAGAACACTTGAACATGCATTAGCATACAATGAATTTATTTTCGGCTCAGTTGTGGGGGCTCTGCTGCCAAGGCAAACCGGGGCAAAATGGCTCAGGCACTGCACTGTGTATTAGAAGCTGGGTTTGTTAACACTCACTATTTATTCTATCTAGCCAACCGTAATTTATGTATGTATCTATCCATTTTGTTTGGAAAAAAAATATGTCTGTCCCTGTTGCATGAGACTGAGGCATTTTGTTCTTGCCCTAAAATGTCCGTTTTGGCTAGGCAAGTTTATTTGTATAGCAGAGCAAAGTGCTAAACAAAGGTAGATCATACAAAACAATCAAACAAGCATTCAAGTAATAATTTATAATATATAAAATAATAAATCTTGCACAGTTAAAAAGATCTCAAAATAGCTTAAAGTGCTTCATTGGTTTTATGTAAGGCACAATACTGAAGTGTTGGCCCTCACTTCTTGTTTTATTTTTGTATTTCAATGGTGAGATATTGAAAGATAACAAACTGTTGTGTTCTCTGGTTTAATGCCCACCTCCTGTGTAACAGTAGCCCGTCCTGTTGATGCTTTAGCTTCATGTGTCCTTCTTCATCTCCTTCTCCTAACTCTGTCCATCTGGTGCCTCTTCCCCCGCGACTCCTCAATCCATCAGCATCTCAGCAGCAGCAGGAGACTGACTCTAATGAAGCAAATGTTTATTTCCGGAGTTTGCCTCCCCATTTGGATTTGGGTGGATGGATAGCTGAATTAAGAGGCAAAAGCAGTGGAAGAGGAGGGGGCACTAAAAAGGGTCTCTTCAAAAATTGGACAATATATTCTTGTCAACTTGTTTACCATATGCTTTTTTGGAAAATATTCCTGCGGATAAATGGCAAAAGAACACTAGTTAGAAACAAGGGAGTCTGCTTTATCAATAGGAAATCAATTTGGCACACACAATCGGAGCCTCACCCTTTTTCACTAAAAGGACAAAAAGAAAAAAACACTCTTATCTTGGCTTTGTTTTATTTCATTTTGTCAAATTGGATACATCTGTTCTTGCTTTGTTTCTAGTTGTGAACTGCACAGAGCCAGGCCATGTGGAAAACAGCGTTAGGCAGGTCCTCTCCAGTGGGCCACATCGCTACAGCTTTCAGACCACTGTGGCGTACCGCTGTAACCCTGGCTACTACCTCTTGGGCACCAGCTCCATCTCCTGTCAGGGTGACGGCACCTGGGACCGCTCTTTGCCCAAGTGCTTATGTGAGTTATTCTTATATTTCTGAAAAAATATTTCATCTTATATCGAAAGCTGAAAATTCAATTAGATTCAATCAAACTACAAATTCCTGTTTTTTGAGCTCTAACCATGTCAAAAAAAAGTTCCCCGATTACAAACAGACCTGGATTTTGTTTTCAGATCCGTACACACTAATATCAGCAACTGCTGGCACAATCATTTAACTCTGCTCCTTTTGTCTGAATACTCCTGTCTCAAACCTGTAACGCTCATATTAAATTGTAACCCTTATACTCAGAGCAGTTTTGTCCTTAATAGTATTGCCCTTTAAGTAGTGACATGTTTTTTTGAAAAAAAAGCTTTTTTTATCCAATTAAAGTTAGAGTACCTAACAATCCCTTCAACAATACATACAAATACTGAAAACCTTGTTTAAGTATGATTTTGTAGACGAATCAGAGGACAATATTCTGTCTCTTTATTGGTAGTAACAATTTATCTCAGTATCTTACAGGCTGAGAGCTGATTGGCTGTGTTAGTGCTGATACTCTCTGAAATAGCTGATCATAAGATGTAACAGAGGCCAGATTTACAAACGTGTGAAAACTACATAGATTGAACAAAATTGCTATGAGAATGAGCAACTAGTTGGATTTTATTACACAGTTAATTTGTTGTTATTTCAAATTTGGTTCTCCAGCTTGACAATATTAATTCATGTTCTAAAACATGCAAAGTCAAAAGTCTCATTGGGATATTAAAAAGCCAAGTTTCATGCCGTGCCATGCTTCTTCTTTATGAAATGTATACTTAATTACATGGTTCTCTGATAGAACCTTAATTGATTCTGGTGTGTCTGGACAGTGGTGCTGTGTGACCGGCCCAGCATGCCTCCGTACGCCCAGATCTCAGGCGACCGGCGCACTGTGGGCTCGGTCATCCGCCACAGCTGCATGGGCCAGCGCGCCATCATCGGAAACACCACACGCATGTGCCAGCTGGACGGCCAGTGGAGCGGCTCCCCACCACACTGCTCCGGTACGCCACACCACGGCCAAATTGATTGAAATGGTGGCACTAACAATAATATTTTGGAACATTTAGGTCATTTGAACAGGCGTTTTTGTGACATATTCAATACATCTCCAGGAAGATAATCATGTTATGGGCTTTCTAAATACTGTGAAGCTGTAAGCAATTTAATATGATGATTGTGACAAATGACATCGCAGGCATCCAGATAAATGATATATGAGTGTCAATGTAAACTTGGCTACTTGAAATGGAGGATGCAGTATTATACCCTCACATACGCACACTCTTCTTTCTTATCTTGGATCCTAATATGCCTCTTTGCTATGTGTGTGTGTGTGTATCACAGTGGCTCATGAGCTGATACCGTAATAAATAAAGTGGGGTCAGACCAATGTTACAATTCATGGCTTTAATTTACTTTCCCTGCAAGTCCCATTGTTTTTACTAGTGGCAGTAAACGTCATCAAGATTCACTTTTTCAGCCCACTATTAGAGCACCAGCAGATTGTAAAATGTGATATGCTTGTAAGGGGTTACTAAAGAGTGTACATTTGGGGAGGGATGTTTTAAATATTGAGGAAAAAATGAGGGAAAGAATACATAGGACATGTTTCTTCCTTCTGGTCATGTGTGTTTATGCTGCACAAGTATATAGACATTATACGAATATAATGTATTGAATATAAAGACATGGACAAATAGATAAATTAATTAAAAAAATAAGTCACTGATATGACAATGACTATTTGTTTACAGGAGACTCCTCTGGACTCTGTGGTGATCCAGGCGTTCCTGTCCATGGCATTCGCCTGGGAGACCTGTTCACTGTGGGCAGTGTGGTCCGCTTTAGCTGTGAACCTGGCTACACCCTGAAGGGCTCCCCAGAGCGAACATGTCTGGCTAATGGAACGTGGATTGGCTCACAACCGGAGTGCCATGGTAAGTTCTGTATTTGGATGTTCTCCATTCAACACCCATGTAAAACTTGCAAATTTTTGAAACTTTTCTCACAAAGGATCGTCCCAGCAATCCAATAACCCCAGTGTTGGATGATTGAATCCGACTTTTTCCATAAAGGTGTCCTGTCCTGTCCCTCTGGCAGGCCCACTGTTTTGTCTGTGAATATACTTTCCCTCTCTGCATTAGAGACAAGCATTTAACTTCATTAAATTAAAATATGTTTTCCTATGGAGAGGTGTGTAAAAATCATTCATAATTCAGGAATGTACATGTTTTAAAACTGACTCACTTTTCAAGCAAGATATTTTTCACAGGAAAAGGTTCACCTTTAGGACATCGTTTGACAAGATGTCCCTTATATGCTATGATCAGTGGTGGTGCAATGGCGTTTACTTTTAGTCGACTAGGACACTTGTGAGTGAATAGTCACTCTTTTTTGCCATTTGTTTATAAGCAAGGCAAGTTTATTCAGTTAGCGCCATTCATACACAACTCAAGGCGTTATACAAAACAAGAAAGGAAACATTGACATATATCTACTCATTTAAAATATTGCATTTCAAGTCTTTCAGAAGCTTGTCTCACATTTTCAGAAACACTGTTCCAGAGTTTATCATACATCTTAAATGCTGACTTTCAATTTTCAGTTTTTGCAAAGTGCACTTATTGAAGAAAAAAAATATATAAAAGGGAGTACAAAAAATGTTTTGACATTTATAAATAGGTGGCGTCAAGAATAAGTTAATAAATAAGCAGTTTTTAGCGGGGGAATTAAATTGCACTACTGTTGTTTTCAGACACATTTTCCAAATCACTTTTCACTCCAGTGCCGCCTGTGCTTCACTTAGTTTAATGCCCTCTCTAGCGTGCCGTGAACTATGCCCGGTGGCCAAGGTTGCCCACCTGTTCTCGGTTGGCAGTGACTTCAAGGACCAGACCACATCTGGTGGTAACGCGAGGGCACTGCTCGGGAGAACTTGGGGCAAGCTGGAGACTGTGATGAACTCAGCGGGGCGGGCAAATGGGCAGACACTGGTGGATTTATGATTATCCTGTAAAACAGCCAAAGTAAGGCTACATTTTCAGAACTAAAACTAACGTTGTATAGTTAGGGGCTATAACAGTCTACTTTCTAATCCTCCAAAATGTAAGAAATCCTTCATCAATCAGTATTCATAGACCTTTAGACACACTTGGTTTTACCTAAGGTCCTTTTTATTCACTTATATCTCTTTTCTTTTTCAGTAATTTCGTGCGGAAATCCAGGGACTCCAAAGAACTCCCAGATTCTGATCCACGATGGCTTAACTTTTTCCAAATCCATCTCATACTCGTGTAGGGAGGGCTACTACTCCACTGGGCTCCTCACCCGGCACTGCACCGTTAATGGCACATGGACTGGGAACATGCCTGAGTGCTCATGTAAGATTTTCAATTTAATTTTCATTCTCATTGTTACCTATTCATCCTTTTGCGTCTAAACGAACAAGTGCAAAACATGAAATTCATGTTTTTCAAGTTGTTTCTTGATGATGCAAGAGGGCCTTAGGAAAGTGATGGTGATCCAGAACGATTCAGGACAATTTATGGACATTGGTCATCTGCCCTCCATGGACCAATGGACCTATGTGTTTGTTTTTATTGTATTTCCTGTGTTTAAACCCAATTTATTCTGTGTTGGCAAATCAACAACTTCCTCGAGAAAACTACTGTTGTGATTTAGGGATATACAAAAATAAATGTAATTGATTTGCATGTAATTGGCACATTTATGGTATGTAAAATGTTCCAATTAGATATATTTCATGAATTTTGATTTTGTTGTTTTTCTTTTGCTGAAAAATGCGTTTCCATTTATACATCTTAGGCTTCCTGTACTTACAGTAACTCTGAGTTCCTCCAAACTGTAGAGCGATAACATATGAGCTTTATGAAAAAAAGTATATTTACTGTAATTCTTTTTGCTAGCAGAGACTACGATCACACTACAGCTACGATCTATTGTGCAGCTTTATTGTTAAATATGCTGTCCCTAAGAATACAAAAGAACATTGTCCATGACATTCTTTTAGTTCATGTCACAGTCCCCTCAATAGCAAGATAACTATGAGTGCCTTTTTCCTGTATTCACCAAAATGCTGCAGCAGTACAGAGCTGGCTGACCCTGGCAAATAGGGGTCATTCAGGCGCACTTTCTCCTGAATAGAGGGGATAAAGCCTAAGCAGTGCCATTACAGATTTCAGAAGTCGGTAATCCAAGAGAGCAAAAGGTTACATGTTGAGGAGTTCAGACCCACGCATGCAATGAACAGAGTTTTTGCAGCTGCCTGTATGCCTCAGAAGCAGTAAGATTCACAAAACATGACATTTATACAGGAAATATAGTCCAAAAGAGTAGAAAGAAATAAGATTCTAACAAGATAATAAGCACTATAGGCTACAATTTACATGGCGCTATTTGTTTTGGAGATTATTCTATAAGTGTCTGCTTTATCGACCCATTCTCATAATATGCACACGGAAGCTGTTCATTTGCAGTCGTTGTACAATTAGATAGACGTAATATTATACTTTGGAATGGATTGTTATAGACAGCTCTCATTTTATTGCATCTTATCTCCTCAGTGCACATCTATTCCACTTTGCAGGATAGGAGATATTCATCATAATAAGCCTCAATATAGCGATAACAATTATTGATGTTTTTTTTGGGGAATTTTAATGCCCGTTAAATTTGAGGTTTAAGATGCATTGCTTAGAAGGTTGTTTTGATTGGACAAAAATGTAAAGTGGTAAGAAGTTAGTACCATTTAATGAATTACTGTTTCGGCTGCAGACTTCCGCCTTTGTCTTTTATGAGCTGTTGTTACCGGAGTGTGATAAATTAGGTAGATCCGTCCCCCACTGTGCTGTGGTATCTGGAGAATTGAGTGCCAAGGTGAAAGCCCCCTCGTCTCTGTCGATGGTCCGTGCGCCCTGCTTCCTGATTTCAGTCGTCTCTCGAATCCATCTTTTGTATTTATGTTCTTCCGTTCTTTCTATTTTGGATTGTCCCAGTCCATTATGTGATGTCCGTGGTTAGTCTGACGGATTTGCCCAATCTTTCTGACTGCATGCATCTGCTCACCACAGCTGCTAAGAAAGACGCCATCACTAAACCTTGAACATGAAGAAGACATAATGAACTTGTTTACATTTAATATGTATTGCTTATCTGCTGCATTGAGTCTACTACAATTCAGTGCAAAATGTCTATAAAGTAGTATGACCAAAAAACATAAATTTTATTGTACCTCTGCCCATGTTAATGGAAATTTGCATATGTCATTTGAATAACATCAACATCAATGATTGACTTAGAGTTTGTGTTGTCTTTAGTGATCAACTGTGGCGACCCGGGAGTACCAGCCAATGGTGTGAGACTGGGAAATGACCTGACATACAACCACACGGTCAGCTTTCAGTGTTCACCTGGTTTTACTATGGATGCTGACCGCGCCTCTACTCTCATCTGCACCAAGGACCGTACCTGGAACGGCACCAAACCACATTGTAAAGGTATAAATCAACCTTTTTCATGCATATTCACTCACATAACCTTTTGGTCACTAAGTTAAGAATACATCTGTTTGTGCTTTTTAGCCATTGTGTGCGGTCCACCTCCCAACATCCCCAATGGGCAAGTTGTCGGCACTGATTTCGTTTGGGGCTCAAGCATTAGCTATGCCTGCAACCAGGGCTATCAGCTCTCCCTGCCCACTGTGCTAACATGTCAAGGCAATGGCAACTGGAGTGGAGAGAAACCTCAATGTTTCCGTAAGCTGTTTTAAAAGTGTTCTTATTTTTGATGCTATACTTTTGCAGAAAATTGTAAAACTCATTCTTGATTGTGTCTTTTTAGCGGTGTTCTGTGGAGACCCTGGTATACCAGCCCAGGGTAGACGAGAGGACAGAGGGTTCACCTACCTGTCGTCGGTTTCATTTTCCTGCTACTCACCATTTGTGTTGGTGGGGTCTGCCAGACGTTACTGCCAATATGATGGGATCTGGAGCGGCACGCAGCCTTCTTGCATAGGTACTAAAGACAACAATGCAATGTCTATATCCATCCATCCATCCATTTTCTACCCCTTAATCCATTTC
>JAPMNZ010921918.1:0-12900 GCA_029875035.1 Pomatoschistus microps
CTGGCTCTTTATTCCTAAATGGACATAGTGAGTCAAATAGGGATGAGATGACAACAAACACATACACAAGAGTCTTGTTTAACCATTAGACAAATATTTAAATAACAATGAGGGTAATCTTCACATCTACTCTGACATGACATAACTTGATGATCATTACACACTAGACAGCCTTGAAACATTATTTATTGTTTACAGAGGTGGGACGAATAAAAGAATGTCAAAGAACGAGTTCCAAAGGGGATCAAGTACCGATAAACACAGACACACCCACTGCACTTGACATTACTCAACAAGAACTTTTTAACGTCTTGAAATAGCCCCTAATCGTACACTTCAACAAGTTAAAGGCCATCATTTAAACAAACAGAGTTGCCCTTGAATAAGGTGATGGTTTCTCACACAGGTAAGGATGTTTACATACACGTCAGACGTCACAATACAAGTAAAAAAACTAAAAAAATTTGGACTATCGGGCATTTGCCACCCAAGTTAAGAGGACATTGATTTAATAAAACAATATATTTGAATATACACAATTACAATTGGACTAATTTCTTTAACCAAACTATATTGACTAGACATTTAAAAGTCAGATTTCGTTCTGTATTGTGTGTTTTACCTAAAAGAAAAGATTTGTGCTGCTCACAATCCACAAATAGTTTTTTTCTACATTACTAATCTGTCTACAATATCTGTAAAATATATGGTGGCTTAAAAGGTGGGCCAACCCGTTCCCTCATTCTCACAGTGCAAGCGTGTCTGACTAGGACAGAGGCACACTCCCTTCTCCTCCCTCCTGACTGTCTGGTTTGAATTCACAAATAAGTAATTACCCACAAAAAAATCTGTAGTTCAACACTGGATGCCCAAACGCACATCACATGCACGGGTACTACAGAAATTCTACATAATACTGTAGCTCATATAGCATTCACGTTCATGTCACACTTCATTGTCCCAAGTCATAATATTGTGCTTTTGGATAAAGTAATCAGACAGAAGTCTCCTCAATGCAGTCTTGGATTGCAATGATTCACTTGTTCAAGAAAGGTTAGGAAATTGTTATCCCAGATGAATGTCCAGAACGTCTGGAAAATCACTCCTAGTAACATGTTCACAAGCTTTCTCACATCCACATATGTCCAATTCTAGTTCAAATCAAAACATGACTTTAAAGTCTTTAAAATGCCAAACTGTGGGAGCCAAATAGAACAACATTTCTATGGAAACAAGCTTATGGTGGCCTGGATGAGTTCGAGTCAGGTTTGTGGAGATGCAAGTTCACAGAAGGTGTACTTTTTAACAGCAATCAAACTTACAAAATTAAATGGCAAACGTCTTTGGGGCAGTTTGAACTAAAATGTAACCCGGTGGGGAGCACATGGAAAAATGAGAGGCGAGTATCATCCAAGGTGAGTGGACCAAGAGGGATTTATCCCTGTTTAAGAAAATTAACGGAGTACAAACAGGCTGATGGTCACGTTCATGGTTCAGTTGTAAAACAACTGAAATGACCCCAAAACACCAGGGCAACTTTTCTTTTAAACCAAACTATTATGCACCATTTACATGCGGGGCCTTGAAGCCAACCAGCCAATCTACAACTAATATTTGCCACAGTTGATGAACAAACTGTGATGAAGATGCTAAAGAAGAAGCTAAAGCTAACAGCTAAAGAATGACTAGTTTATGGAGAGAATTTATCCCAGATGCAATCGGAGCGAGAGAACACTCCAGGATGTAAGCTGGCAGATAGCTACCTCGGGTATAATAAGTGATTAAAGAATCTTTATATGAAGGCACCTTTGTAATAGACTATTTGAAGTTTGAAGCTGTCAGTAAATTGTTGAGTTTACTCACAGTGGGTTTCCAGACAGCGTCCCGTGTGGAGTCCTGCCTTTTCCACGAAGCACAGACAAAAGTAACCAGCCACAGCGGCGAGCCCCGCCCCGTACTGACGCAGCGTCAACATCAGAGACACAAGAAAACAAATATATGTGATGATGGTGTGTTACGCCAAATTTCAAATATATAAGATATTATTATAGTTACTGTAATAAACATGTCATGTATTTTTATGAAAATAGTGCTGACTTTGAATAATGGGTTACACTACTCTAAGCTTTACTCAGAACACTAGGTTGAACGAATAATGTTCAATTCATTATATTATACGGAAACTTTGTTGATGTTATGACCAAAATACAACAATACATCCATCAACTGATAATGTTTAAATATATTCAATTCAGTACACTATGTAAGCACCCTGATATTTTCCCTTTTTGGAGGGGCAGGGGTTAGAATTAAGTGGAAGTGGGATGGAAATGGGAGCTAAAGCAAAAGCTTGCGTTTATATTTGAGTCAGTGTAATATAATTTATAATGAACACTACTACTCCTCGCCAATAGGTGGCGGTCAATTTTGACCACATTCCAACTAGATGGAAGAAAAATGGTCCATTTTGCGCCCTCTAAATATTCTTAGGAACGTGCTGTTTTAAGGTTCAGATTACACACCTATAAAGTCGTACCTGCACTAAACCAATATGCATGTTGTATAATGGATACACACTCCTTGAAGAACAGTTGACAAGTCAGCAGCAGTTATGAGGTAATGTTCTGAGAGCTACTAGCTGGTTAGCTAATTTAGCTAACACTGGTACAAAGCTAATAGCTAGCAGTATATTCATGAAATGAACACCTTCTGACTTGTCGCAGACATAATTTGTATACATATATATATATACATATATATCTGTATATGGTTTTATATGTTTATAGCAATATAGATTTTTCTTTATCTGCAACTTTTTGATCTGATTATTTTATTATACCAAGTCATATTTTGAATACATTAATTACTATGGCAACACGTTATGCCTACACATTGTATATAACCTCTATAGCAATGAGCAGTCTATTTTATAAGTGAAGAAATGGAAAAAATATGGCTTTATTCCGATAAACAAAAGCACTGTTATAATATTGTAGAATTGATATGACGCTATGTCATTTAAAAACCGGAGATGAGACAAACTGCAGACTGAAACGGTGTCGGTTTACTCAGAAAAAGTAAAATATTCCCACTGTTCCAAAGAAAATCATCAGAGACTAACATTTAGCTACAAAAACCTGTTTATCGCTCATCAATCATTGAATGATAAGTTAATTTAAGTTATTGTCACTTGCATATGCAGATCATGTGTACTTTTCCCTCTTAAAACACTTGTTTCTTGTGTCACAACCAGCAAGCTCAATCTACTCGTCAGTAAACTGCATGAATTTCTTGCTGTTGAGGAAAGCAATGGGACACCAGAAGATCATGAGAGTAATATGAAAAAATATCTATAATCTACAATAACATGTGTATTTTTTTTAAATACAAATTAAAGATTATATTTGTGTCTTCTTAGCTCTGATCAACAACAGATCAAGTAATCGGGCGGACCACTGTGCTGAGGTAGTCCAACTTGTTTTAGAAACTAAGCCCTGTTCTTTAACAGAAGTAACATTGATGGTAACATTTAACTTTTATTTGCAGGCAAGGAATACAAAATTCTCAAAAAGGTGATTTTAACGTTTTCGTTAATCAACTTAGAAATATGACTTATTGACTAATCGGCTAATGTCTGCACAGAAAACCCTCAATTGTCATAAAGCACTCTGGCCTGGATGAATCCGGCAACTCGAGTGCAAGTGAGGATGAGGAAGTATTTGATGCCAATGGTGAACTTAACATTAACAGATTGCCAAAAGGTGAGGTTTTAGAAATGAACATTTCTCATTACATTATTTGACACAAAGGTCACGATTTAAAAATTCTCTTGCATACAGGCACTGCTATTGTAAAACCTGAAGCTGTGGAGAATGGCAGAGATGACTTCAGGGGTCCTGAATTCCGCAACAAAAACCAAATTGGCCCTCGTAGAGAAAGACGTGGAGGTAACTTGGCTTTTTAAACGTAACTATATGTTAGTGATGGGTTATTGGCAAAATGGACCAATCACACGTTATACACCATTATCAACACATTACCACATGTTAATGTGTTCATTAACATTGTACTGTCCCAACTAAATAAACAAAAATAAAAAATAAACCAGTGTTATACAGAAATGGCTGTTTCTGTCTATGGTTTAACATGGACAGAAACAGTGGGACAGACGTGATTGATCTTTTACACTTAGTCACACTGTAATATTAGCGTCAGCAGAGGGCAGGGCTGTCTCCTCTGTATGAGTGAGGTGTAGTTTGTCCGAAAGACAATTTCTGAGTTTCTTAGGTGCTGTGAAGAGCAGTTGGGGAAAGTGGCAGTCGCACATAACATTAAGTTAAATTCACAATGCAACATCAACTACAGAAGCAGTCAAACTCTTCATCTGACCAGGGCAACGACAGCAAAGTGCGGACGCTTCTGTGCAGCTTTGACTTACAGATTTACATTACTGAATGTGAGAGTAAGAGTATGTGGAAATTAATACTTCCTTAACTAAGGGCTCAACGGGCTCTACATGGGTAGTTTCAGTGGAAAATCCAGTATTTCTTCTTCAGCATATTGCAGTTGATTCAGTTCATGCAGTCAAACTTTAGAAATGACTTTCACAGTGTGGTCGCCTAATATCTCCCAGTTCTCAATGTGTTTTTAAATGTATTTTTGTGGAACACTGTGGAACTAATAAAGGCATTCCTTCATTCATTCAATTAGAGTCAAGAAATTAATAATTTTGTGTATAGGGCTTTAACGATTAATCACAACCACTCAACTATTGTTGAAATGGTGTCCATGTTTTCTATTGTTGGAAGCTTTTGACCTGCTGTTCTCCCAAATATGTGGAAATACATATTCAGTTGAGCTGTCTGTGCATGAATTTTAGTTTATTAAAGTCCATTATGAATGATGTATATTTCATATTTAGAATGATTTGAAATAGTCCCAGCCCTAATTATAATTATCACTGTTATAAAGTTTTAAATACATTTTGACAAGGACCTAAATTAGTCATATCCATCATAAATAACCTGAAAACCCAAGTTAAATTGTCTTTTAGGGACCTGGCCAAGTAGCAGGTGCACACATGAATATTTCTATGATTAATTGCTGTTGCTCCATTCTAGGGGAGACCGCAGAGATTGTCACCTGTACAGCCTGTAATCGCCAAGTAAATCCCTTTCAAAAAGACAACTTGTTCCGGCATCCTGTTCTCAAAGTTCTCATTTGCAAGGTGCGTATAAAAGCAGTTTGTCAGTATTGCGAAGGATCAGGAAAGGCTGCACGGATTCATTGGACTAATACAATATCTTTGTCCAGTCTTGCTGCAAGTATTATTCAAGTGACGACATCAGCAGGGATTCAGATGGGATGGATGAGCAGTGCCGGTAAAATGACATCCTTTTTGTAATTCATTTATTTTAATAAATCTCTCATGTAATTGTCTTGTTTTGTGTTTATACATAGGTGGTGTGCTGAAGGAGGCAACCTTATCTGCTGTGATTATTGTAGCAATGCTTTTTGTAAAAAGTGCATTTTAAGAAACTTGGGAAGAAAAGAGCTTTCCACCATCTTGGAGAGTAAATGGTACTGCTATGTTTGCAATCCAGAACCCCTTTTTGGTCTTGTGAACACGTGTGATAATATTATGGACAACCTAGAAAACCTGTGGAGCCAAGACCGTAAAAAGAACCAAACTGGATCAGATAAAAGTCTACTGTATGGTATGTTGCCGACAACACAGAGCCTTCCTCTGGATAAATGGGATCACACTGGTATGGATGGAAGTGTGGTGTTCAACTATAGTACTCTAAAAGTTTCAAAAGACATTACAAAGAAGACCAAACATCTTGTTGACTCAACCAACGTGTTAAATCACTCATTTGTTAAATTTATACACTGTGTGACCAAAAACAAACAAGCAGCTAATGTTCGCAAACTATACCTCAATTCTTTCGTCTCAGTGGTCAAAGGTCTAAGAAAATCCCTGACTTTTTTAGAAGAATGCCTTAAAGAAGAATTTTCTGATTTAGATGTCCAAAACCGCTGGGACAAGTTGCTGAAAGAAGATCTGAACACACAAAGGATTGGTAGTTTGGGGGTTCATGAAGCCGATGTGAAGTGTATACATAATTTGAAAACCCTGGCGGATGAACATTTAGGAGCTGAGAATTCAAATGAAAGGTCCAGTTCCACTGACAGTTCTGAGGAAGACGTTGTTGCACGTTCATCTGCAATCAGACGGAGTGCATCCAAGAAAGGTGGAAGCATCAGTTTGACCAAAAAACTGGTGGTGCAACTGACCCCCATGCCCCTGGACTCAAAAAATGCTTGCGCAGTTCAACAAGACAAAGAAGAAGTCAGTGCTACACCTAAGAAAGCACCAGAAAACTGTAAAACAAAGCAAGACACCAGTGGCATAAAGACGGAGGGAAAGATGAGTCGTAAGAGCAGCAGCAGCAGCAGCAGTGTGCAGACGCCTCTCTTGGGAAAAGAACAAGATAACAGGCGATCCCCTCGTCTCAAAACCACTCCTTTACGGCGACCAAGTGACGTAAAAACCCAAGTGTCTCCTTTAACTATTAGTGATTCTGAGGGAGGGGTCAGCACATCTAAGAAGTCTGACCACAATGGTTTGAACACTGCAGTTCATGACTCTGACTCTGATGAAATACCAGCTGTTTTGTTGGAGCGAGTCGCAATGATGCAGAGCTCTGATGCTGAAAGTGATGGTGAATCTGAAGGCTCAAAGAAGGTTGCCAAAAAGTGTCTTTTTTGGCTAAATAAAAACAGTCCCATGTCCCCTGAGAATATGTCTCGAAAGCGTAAGATGCTTGATCACTCCCCTGACAATCAAAACAGAAGAAATATTAAAGCCAGAAGGGAAAGTTCCACAGACTCTTCAAGTGACGAAGAAGCACCACAAAAGAAGATCCTAATGACCCCATTAAGATCACCTCGAATAGTGAAGCAAGAGAACAGCATGGCGCGTCAGGCAGAGTCTGATTCAACCTCCATTTCAAGTGACGGACACGAAGATGACTCAGGAAGTGATGAAGATGTTCAAAAGATGAAGCCCATCACAGAGAATGTTTCTAATGTGGGGGAAGTAGCTTTCCACCAATCGTCAGGTGAGTTTACACAAACAAACAATTCTTGACATTATGATCTTACTATTGTTATTATCATACAGGTTCCAGTGCTGTCTAACTCTTCACATGTTTTTTTATAGGAGAGGAAGAACATCCCGGCCCCTCTGGGCCAACAGATGATGATGATCCAGAAAATAGGTATGATTTAGTAAATCATTCTGGTAGTAAAAGAAAGCCAAAAGTACACAACACTTTTGTTCTTCGTGGTAAGCTGCGGTCCAGTCTGAAGAGGCCAAAACGTAACACAACCTCTGCTGTCAAATACACTTTTTAAAGGTGCAGTCACAATGCAGATGAAGATGCAGTATTGGGAATAAAGATTTCACTTGACACTTTGTTTTTTACATAAGTTCATAATTCATTTCTTTCCAATTCTTTAATATACTCACGCAATTTAATTTTTTTTAACTGTTTGGACTGATGTGAGATCAGGGCTGCACTAACATGATTAATGTAACAGTCATGATCTTATCCTCAGAAGTCCTTCCATTTTTGTTGTTTGGGTCTTTGCTTTAGGTAAATCATTTTAAAACAATTTATACTCATTTTTTTTTCTTATATAAAAGTTCACTGTTCTGGGAGAACGTAAGGGAATGGTATTGTACTGAGTGTCTTTTCTAAAACAAGTTAGTGAGGCCTGGGGGGTCTCCAAATGTCTAAAATAATTATATTTTTTATATATAAAGGAGCGAGAATTATAATACCCGTTTTTGAAAGTGGATTTTGTGTAAAGCAGTAGGTTTGTCGAGCGTTTTGCTACAACTGGAAAATCTACTCTAATCTACTGTGCAATAGATCATTTCTGCTTTCCCCTTTGCTGAATGATTGTATTGGCTTTTACAGCAGTGACTTGCACATTATACATGATTTTCTTGACAATTATTTTATTGTATTTAAGTTTTTAGACAAGAACAGTCGATTCTTATAAACTGCTGACCATTTTATAAAGCATGCTGCACAGTCTTTACCTGAATCCACCTTGATTGAAATGATTTGTAGCAAAAGCCCTCCAGGTCATTGTGTTGTGTCACTGGACACTGTAAATGACAGCCTTATCTCTTTCTCATTTCTTCCAGGTCGGGTTTCCAGACAACACTGTCATAAATGCAGTGCTTTAAACTTTTTTCCACCAATCTCTTCTTCCTTTTTTGGTGGTTTCTTATTGTTGCACTGATCATGGTAAATGTAGACTGCAAGCGCTCTATAAAGTGGTCAGCAAGCTACTGATGTTTAGTGTTGAAATGTGAGGTTTTCCAATACGTATCTTGTGTCAATAATGTGTATGCCCAGGATCGTCCCTTTTTAAAATACTTCAGTAAATCTGACCATCTTTCAACTCTTTTTGAAACTATTTTGTGTTTTGTGACGTGAAAGAAAACTGAATTGTATTATCACAGACTGACTGTTTTGATACTGTTTTTACAGTACAGCCTAATGACATTTAAAAAGGTAGGATCATGGGACCAATATAATATAGTAATTTGTACATAAATGTATGTATTCACTCATTTTTGCCATGTGTTCAATGCCATTTTAAATATAATTCCTTGGACCCAATGCATTTGTTGATTTTAAAATAAACAACAATACACATTCAGGTGCTTTTCATATTCCTGATTGTTCTGCCTTCTGTTCAAAACTGAAAAGGTAAACATGCTAAATAAATTATTATATTTGAAATCTGTGTGCTTAACTTTTATTTCCCCAAAAGTAAAACAAAAAACTTTATTTGGCATTTTACATACATTTTGTTTCTTGTGACAAAGATATCAAAAATATAAAAATGAACTATAGGATCCTTTTTCTCTTTTGAAAGAATCGCTAAGAAAATGCTTTTGGCCCAAATCAAAGCCAACTACTCCTCAAGTGATGGTTCGGGCAGCGATGGATCAGAGTCAGATACACAAGGTCAAGACAAAGAAAAGAAGGCAAATGACAATGGTAAGTCCTGTTCATGTAGGTTAGTGCATTCACGAGCCTTAAACTGGAGAGCAATGGTTTTTCTACTGCAGAAGTAGATTCTGCTTCAGTATCAGAGTCCTCGAACAGCAGGTCTGAAGGAGCACTGTCCAGACACCACCTGCTGCGCCGCAAACTCCACCTCAATGAGGAAACCTCAGGGAACAAAACAGATAAGAGACGAGCGCAGGAAACAAAAAGGACCAGAAAAAGTGACAAAGGTGAGGGCACAATTTCAAGTTTGAAGGACAAAATACCACTCGTTTGAAGTCAACGTACAAATGTTTGCTCATTTAAATGTGACCAATGTATTTCTCAAGATGATGGTGACACCAGTGACACCGACTCTGAGCTGGAGAAGCTCTGCATGAGTGAAGAATTGAGTGAAAGTGACACTGAGATAACAGAGACGCCTGCTGAAGACAAACAAACGGACCCCAACGCTGAACTCAAGGCTCCTGTTTACTATTCCTTGTCTTCAGACACTGATGAAGAGGTAATTGGACCTTCTTCAGTAAAGATTTAATTTACATCTCGCATCTTCAGGAGTAAAAAAAGTGTTTTTTTAGGAAGGAGAAGCTCGCCTGAGCCAAGGGAGTCAAGGCACTCCAAAAGGACGCAAAAAGATTCGCAAAATCTTGGCAGATGGGAATCTTCGCGCAGAGACTCAAGAAGCCATAAAAGAGGAAGAGGAGAGGGTCAGACGCCTGGCCAATCGGGAATCAAAACTTGAAGAGAGGAGAGAGGTAATTATATTCTTATGGGATGATTATGTAAGATTCCAAGAGGTTTGCTGAAGAATGACCTTGTCTACCTTGGCTCCAGATCATAATTATCGCTGATGACGCGTGTCCGATTATCCGCAAACTTGTTCTCGATGAAGATGAAGCCACAAAAGAGCCTCTTGTTCAGGTCCACAGAAATTTAGTGACTGAACTGAAGCCTCACCAGGTGGACGGTCAGTATCCCGATGCAGTGGTTCAGCGGGGGCCTCCAAATATGACTTAAACATGTCCTTTTATTTCCAGGAGTTCAGTTTATTTGGGACAGCTGCTGTGAATCTGTTAAAAAGGCCACTACTACTGCAGGTTCTGGATGTGTACTTGCACATTGCATGGGATTGGGGAAGACTCTTCAGGTAACATTTCCCATGTTTAACTTAGCAAAACATATGTCTCCCTTGTAGTGAGACAACCGAGCCAAGGACATACAATATAGAAATATATATCGGTTTGCAAACTATTCAATCACATCTGTTTTTCAGGTGGTCACATTTCTTCATACTGTACTACAGTCAAAGATTTTGAAATTCCACACGGCGCTGGTGGTATGCCCCCTCAACACTGTTCTTAACTGGGTCAGTGAGTTTAAGAAATGGCAAAGAACTCTGGGACAAGACAAAGTTAAGGTGTGCAAGAAAATGTTATACATTTTCTTTTACTTATTTGTTTTCATTAATAAGTAATATTTGTGATACAGGTTTTACAAATTGCTACAGTAAAAAGTGCTTCTGAAAGATTGAGCTCACTCAAAATGTGGCGGAGGAATGGAGGAGTGTTGATAATTGGGTACGAATTGTACCGCAATCTCACTCAAATGCGAAAAATCACTAACGAGCAGTGGAAGACAGACATAACATCTGCACTGGTGGATCCAGGTATGTTTTATGTTCAGGACATCACTAAACTTTCACCTTACTGTCTTTACTTGACTGATTTATACCAACATACTCCCATTTCAGGTTACTTGAACTTATACCATTCCTCTTTTGGAATCTTTTCATTTTATTATTGTTGCCACTTGTGAAGTATAACCATCTATTGTCTGTTCATCAGAATTACAATTGGGGCTTTTAGAATTTTAAAATGTAAGAACATTTTCTTTGTATTCCATGTTTTGGTTTACAAGAGACTAAAAAAAACAAAGCTCAAGAGGCTTTTTGGACATTTGCTTCTTTCCTTCATATAAAAAATAAATGGAGTCTTTATTAGTCCCACAGAAAATACATTACTTATTGAAGAGTAATTCATATCTGCAGTACGGGTTACAATAATGTTGTAAATTCTTCTATTCAGCCCTTGATTGTTTCGTCTTCTCCTCTCACGATAGTGCCATGTCACACAAAGAAGCTGTTTCACTCATCTATTCTAGGATAAAGCAGAGACACAACAGTAGGAGAGTGTTATGTTTTCCCACATACTGCTGCTGGGTCTCTGCTGGTTTTCACTGTGGTTGGTCTCGCTCCATTGCTGTTATGTCATACTGCAGTGATTCACAATATTGCATTGCATATTTTGCCTGTCTGGACTTTTTCTTCCTTTTTTTTTTTTTTNTTCCAGGTCCTGATTTTGTCATTTGTGATGAAGGTCACATTCTGCGCAATGACGGGACCAATATCTCTAAAGCCATGAATTCCATCAAAACCAAACGGAGGGTGGTGTTAACCGGCACGCCTCTGCAGAATAATTTGGTGGAGTGTAAGTCTGAACTGAACTCTTGAGTGATATCTTATGTGTTTTGAGAAATTGTCTTTTAAAAGATAGAAGTTGGGAATATATAAAAAAAAAAAAACAAACATAGTTGCTCGGAAAAAAAGCAAAGGTCAAATAGTTAAAGATAAAACAAAATTACTGCATGAGCCTCAACCAAGATTCCTAAAATCATATTTTATCACAATTATAATGAATTTGGGAAAAATGATAATTGTTTTTTGTCAATATCGCCCACCCCTAATCACAGATCATTGTATGGTCAGTTTCATCAAGAAGAATCTGCTGGGCTCTTTGGGAGAGTTCAGAAACCGCTTCATTAACCCCATACAGAATGGCCAGTGCGCCGACTCCACGCCTCAAGACGTCCGAGTGATGAAGAACAGAGCTCACGTTCTTCATGCGATGTTGGTTGGATGTGTGCAGGTAAAAACAAATGATTCTTAAGCAAATGCACTGCTCCGTATCTAAGTCATTATTTCTGTTTTAGAGAAAAGATTATTCAGAGTTGAGCCAGTTTCTTCCTCCTAAACACGAGTATGTGTTGTCAGTGCGAGTCTCTCCTCTTCAGTGTCTGCTTTATCGTCATTACCTCGATAACATCTCAGGTGAGGGGACGTTTGACCTGATCATGTTTGAGCCATATTATATTTAACTACACTTTACTTCTCCCAGGAGTGGCCACAGTGCCGGAGGGGACCAAAGCCAGGGCCGGTGCCAACCTGTTCAAGGACTTCCAAATGCTCAGCAGAATCTGGACTCATCCGTGGTGCCTTCATCTGAGTAATGTCAAGGTAGATCTACTCAAACATTGTAATTATTGAACCTTTTGAAAATGTTTTAACATAATCGGTAATGCAGGGAAATTATGACAAGAAAAATAAATCCAAGCTTCAGATTGATGGGTAAGACCTTTTAATTTGCTATTTAGATAAAATAGAAATAAGATTAACTTTTGACTTGTGCTTTGCAGGAACCAGAAGCGTCTGTCTTTTACGAAAGATGAGAATGTGAACAATCCAGCCACCTCTGAAGTTTCCATGCAAGGTATTTATAATGGCTGCAAATGTTAACCCCTTAGGCACCGGCTTGTTTTTGAAAAATGGATTGTGAAGTTGACAAGAGGTGACTTGTAACTTAGTAAGAGAAGGTGGACTGCTTTAATCAATCATGGAAATTTACGTTACTACTGTAATTAAATATTGTTAGAAATGGGGAATTAATGAAAAATTTGTGAATTATATTGAAGATAGAGTAATCTATTAGAGACACTAAAGAGTTAAATATAATGCATGGTTTACATTTGT